>JAJOOE010001342.1:0-12356 GCA_036250405.1 Solanum raphanifolium | reverse complement strand
AAAAACGTCCAGCCGCTACAGTAACTTTAGCTACTGGAAATTGCAATTCTGCCCGGACAGGTTTTACAAAAATGATCATAACTCCCTCATCCTAACTCGGAATGAGGTGAAACCAATTGCATTGGAAAGCTAACTCAAAGGGATTTAATTTAATAGTTGGTGGCCCTTCCAGTTCCTTGTGTGCTAAGAGATATGCCCCTTTAAAGTTGACCCTGAAAATTGCATTTTTTGCGATATTCGAATTTTGATACGGTTGCTCTAAAATTCGGGTTAGACCCATTTCCCACTCAATTTGACCCCCTGAATAAGAATATGAAGTCGAATTTCTAAAATCATGCACGGATTTTGAGATATATGGAAATTACAATTATAGGTGTTTCCGAAGCACATTTTCGGGTATTTTTGGGGTTGTTTCATTTTCAAGCTCAATATTTCTATTTTTTCTTACTTGCTTAAGTTAAACTATTCTTGACATGAATGCTTGGGACATGTCAATTACAAAATTTTGTGAAAACTGATCATGTTAAGCATTCTTATAAGTTTGTTGAAAGGAACTTTAATCACTTAGAGTTGATTGACATTGACATTTGTGATATGAAGTCCACACCATTTTGTGGTGGAAAAAAGTATTTCATAACTTTTACTAACAATTGCACTAGGTACTGTTAGGTCTATTTACTGAATGGGAAGGATAAAGCAATATAAATATTTGGGCAATATAGATTGGAAGTTGAAAATTAGTTGAAAAAAAAAGAATAAGACGTGATATGGATGGAAAGTATGAATCTCCTTTTGCAGAAATATGTTTGGAAAATAGAATTATCCATCAAATTACTGCCCAAACTCACCTCAATCTAACGAAATTGTAGAAAGGAAAAACTGAACTTTGAGGAAATATTGAGTGTTTTACCTGTAAGTTCAGGTTTATTACAAAACTTGTGTGGGGAAGCTATCCTTACAGCAAAAGGAAATAACCAAAAGTTTTGTCTGTTGAGAAAGGAAGCAACAAAGAATTTTATTTGTTCAAAGCACAGTCTATTCCATATAAGAAATGGAAAGGAAGGAAATCCAACTTAAAATACTTCAAAGTATGGGGTGTCTAGCAAAGTTCGAGTTCCTATCCCTAAAAGGATCAAAATAGAACCTAAGATTGTGGACTATAAAACTAGACTTGAGTTGTCTAGTGAATGGTGTAAAAAACCTTGAAAAGAACCAAAAGAGAACGTACTTAACAAATAGATTTAGAGACGTAGTAAATGTCAAAGGACATCTACTTCCTTTAGATATGATTTTGTAACATTTCTTCTTGAAAATAAGTCTAATGTATTTAAAGAAGCTATGTCTTCTGCGAATTCATCATTTTGAAAAGAAGTGATCAATAGTAAGATTGATTTAACTTGAGCAGTCATACTTGGAAGTTGATTGATCTTCCTCTTTGCACTAAATGACCTTCAAATTCATCAAATAAATATGGAAACAACTTTCTTAAATGGATCGAGAATTGGAGGAAGAAAAATTTACATGGAACAACCCAAGGTTTTTGTGGTTTCTGGTAAAGAAAAGAAGGTGTGCCAACTTGTTAAGTCACTTTATGGATCAAAACAAGCACTCAAACAATGTCATGCGAAAATCTGACCAAACCATGTTGACAAATGGATTTAAGAATGATGTAAGTGATAAATGTGTTTACATTAAAGACACTCCAAATCACAAGGTCATTTTTTATTTTATGTTGATGACATATATGTTGATCATCAGTAAAGACACTAATGGCGTAAATGCTACTAAACATATGCTAGAAAGCAACTTTTTGGAGTTGTTGATGCGATCTTAGGTATAAGAATCCTTAGAACTCCACAATGTTTAGCATTGTCACAGTCCCATTACATTGAAAAGGTACTTGACTAGTTCAAATATTTAAATTTCAATAACGTCAAGACTCCAATAAATGTGAGTTTTGCACTTCAAATGAATGAAGAAGAAAGTGACTCACCATTGAATTATGCTAGAGTATTAGAAAGTATGATGTATATCATGAAGTGTACGCAATCAGATATAGCATATGCTCTTAGTTAACTGAGTCGGTTCACAAGTAATCCTAATCAAACTCATTGGATGGCAATGAAAAGAATTTTAGTGTATTTAAACATACTTAAAACCATGCCTTGCATTAAAACAAATATCCAGCAATATTGAAAGGATATAATGATGCAAATTGGATCACCAGATCAAATGACTTAACCTAGGCTTAAAATTTAGGAATATGAGACTTGACATATATAGTTAACACTAAGATTCATAAACTTAATTATAGATTTTGATGAGTTTTTGAGTCTATGATAGAAATATAGCATATAGGTGTCTACAGATTCATAAACTTAATTATAGATTTTGATGAGTTTTTGAGTCTATGATAGAAATATAGCATATAGGTGTCTACAGATTCGTTTACTTATGAACATTGTATAATTGATAGATTGAGAACATTCTGAAGCCCTACGAAAAGGAAAGACAAAATCTTGAGAATTTGTGGCACGTGTTTGGCATTTAAGGTATGTTAAGACTTCCAGACTTCATTAAAGGATGTTTTTTCTAATTAAAGATTAAAAATGGAATAGACCATGGGTAAGGGCGAAAGATGGGGATCTCGTACCAATGGTGTGACGGGCATTGGTACGAGTACCGGTGTTATAAAGGAAAAGTTTATTCTATACCGGTGTTATAAAGGGAAAGTTTATTACTATAGAATGTGTATTGTAATCCGAGAATGCCAAAGCATATAGACATTAGCTGATATATTATTGACTTGATTTGTTATGTGTGATTCTATTCTTTATTGAACCCGTATAGTTGTGATAGCTGAGGTTATTACATATCATATTGATATTTGATTGAGATGCGTCATCATTCCTTTTCATTGATATTATATTGTGCACATGCATTGACATGAGATTGAGTATAAGTTGGGCATGTTGAGATTGTCCGTGCTGGGGATGGTGAGATATTAAGATTATAATTTGGGCACGTGGAGATCGTCCGTGCAGAAATTGTTTAATTTTATGATAGTGCGTTGAGATCGTCCGCACACACGTGGAGATCGTCTGTGTCGGTATATGGACCTCGCGAGTCCCCCATGGGTCATGAACTCTCAATGTATCTCCTAGGAGAATCATGTATATACGGCTGAGAGAATACTTGGAGGCATATCATTTCATCGTGTCATATTGCATTGCATCTCATGACATCCTTCATTCTTGATGATTATGTGTTTTATTGGTGGTTGGAAAGTACTTGATATTTGATTACCTCTATTTGGTGAAACTTGACTGGTAAGTATAATATAGACTTGTATAAGTAAAGAACTAATTTTCTTATATGAACTCCCGTCACTACTTCTTCGTTGTCAGTCTATGAGATATACTGGGTACACGTGGTTTCGTACTCATACTACACTTATTGCACTATTTTGTGGTTCATATTCGATTCCTAATACGAGCACCTCTCGTTGAGCTTTTTGAGTCCAAGCTTGGAGTATCTTGGAGTTGTGGTGAGCTGCTTGGCTATTTCGTAGCCCACACCTCCATCTATTTTATGGTTTATTCTGTTCCTTTTGTTTTCAGACATGACATCTCTTATATTTAGGCTTGTCATTTTAGTTTCAGACTTGCATCGTATTTTAGAAGCTCTTGTACTTATGAAACCAATTCTTGGGTGGTATTCTAGCTTTCCGCATTTCGTATTTATACAGGACTTAGTGTTAGAGATATTTTACTTGTTGTTTAACTTTTCAACCCACTATTTAGTTAAATTGGTAAAATTATTGGGTTGGCTTACCTATCGGTTGGGAACATAGGTGCCAATACGACTTGTAAATTTGGGTCGTGACATTTTTTCTTGTAAAGTATACACAGTTGCCCATTTCTTTGTCTTAGAGTCATTCTCCATTCATGCGGGGGATTGTTTGGTTTTAAAAGGTGTGAATGGATAATGAAAAGTTGAGACTTTTATGAATGACCTTAATGAAAAATTACGACTTTTATGAAGAGTTGTGACTTTTATGAAAAGTTGTGGCTTTTATGAAAGGTTGTGACCTTTCTGATAAGTCACAATAAACACGTATTCACACTACCCTTTGTTGTCTCTAAATAGATGGATTTCCTCTCATTTTAGAAACAACTAATTTTCTGAAATTGGACTTCTTCTTCTACTACTAAATCTAGTATTCTAAGTGTACTTTACTGTCGTTGAGTAATTCGCTGACACTGTGGGCATAAGTACCGATACACCGGTGAGTAAGATCGTTTTATTTTGGGAAGATATATTTCATTAACCTCGGGTGCTTGAAGGGAATAATTTCCTTAAGGACACACTGTGTATTTAGTGTGCTCGATTTTCTTTTTGAGAAAAATATTTTGTATAATATTTCTAATATGTTTCCGATTCTCTTTTCTCTACTCATTTTAATTTTTCTAGTTTTGAAAATACTCTTTAAATTTTGTTGTTTCTTACCAAGTTCTTCAAAAATTTTGTTCTAGTAGCTTAGGAATACAGAATCAACAATAATAATGAGTGGTGAGACTATTGATTGTGAATGAGAGTTGATTATACGTTCTGATTATCTGTTCTTAATTGTATGTATGACTTGAAATTTCTCGATGATTGATGGGTAACATAATTCTTAAGGTATATCGTTAAGTTTGCTTAATAAAGCTTCATTGATTTTTTGTGAAGTCTGAGTATCATTTAGGTTCTAAAATAGGTTGAATTTTTGGCCTAAGTAATATGAGGCATGTTTATCGCCGAGTTAATCAATGCTAGGAATATGTGTGTTGTAGGTGCAATGAATGTGAAGGCATGGGATTATGTCTTCACTGCGTTTCGCGAGTCTCCATCTGTGAAACTTAGGTGTGAATGTAGGGGAGATGAGTTGTTGTTAATTATATATTTCTAGCATGTGTGGGACATGCGCTTTGCAGGTCTCCACCTGCAAGCTGCATGTCCCTCACAAATATTGTCTACTCCATGTTTTCATTAATACCTCTTGCATTCCATTTCTTTTTACTTTCTTTAACTTCTTTTAGTTATTTCTTTTAGGAAAATGCAAAAAGATGTCACTCCCTCAGTTTCAAAATGAATGATCAACTTTTCTTTTTAGTCTATTTAAAAAAGAATGACCTCTTTCTTATTTCGGTAACATTTTAATTTCAATTTTTCACATGGCATGTTTAAGGCCACAAGATTAAAAGACAATTTTGTACATTTGACATAACTTTAATTTAGGACTACAAAATTCAAAAGTCTTCTTTATTTTGTTACTTTGTGTCAAGTCAAACTAGACCACTCTTTTTGAAACGAAGGGAGTATTATGTTTCTTTAGCACTCATAGCCTCTTGAAGGAATATGTCCTCCTCCAATCAACGGGCCAAAGGCAAGACCTTATTAATAGTCTATGCAACTCAAGAGTCTGTGTGACAATTACTCCGTTTGGGCATCTCCAACTGCACACTTTATTTTATTCTCTAAATATAAAGTTCTCTATTTTTTCGGACAACCAATTTCAACTCAATTCTCTATTAGACAACCAACTTCAACTCAATTCTCTATTTTACTCTCTAAAAAAGAATATTTCTATTTATATCTCATTTTCTTATTTCATAATATAAATCTGTTCTTTTTAAAAAAAAAAAAAATAATCACCGTATATAATTTTCATGTAATATATTTTTTTTTCAAATTCTTTATTTAATATAAAATTATATTTCTGTCTAAAAATTTTATGAACAACTACGAATAATTCAAAAAAGAAATCAACAAGCACAACCGTAATCACAAGCACAACAATCCTCTGGATCATACACTAATTTCTTTCTGAATATTGCTAAATCTGAAAACGACCTATCGGATTACTAAATTATTGTTGGGGCTTTTAAAATGATTATGTTATGTATTGTATTGTTATTTTGTATTTAAATTATTATGTTATGTATTGTATTTTTAAATTAAAATTGTCATCTTATCATTTAAATTTTGTGCATTCTTTATGGTGAAAATTAATAATAATATCAAATTATCACTTAAAGGGACGGAAATGGAAAAAAATATTTGAAATATTGTTAATTCGAGATCAAAGTAGTATATATTAAAGAATATATTTTTTAAAATATTGTATTACATTTTAAAAGAATTACGAATATTAGAAAGTTAACTAATAGCCTTTATGAAAAAATAATATGTTATTACAAGATAATAGAAATTATTTTAAAATAATGAAAAAGTGAAATAGAGAGGTTGGAGAACTACTATTCATCTCTCTATTACTCCCTGTCCAACAATAGTTGTCCATTATATTAAAAATAGTTGTCCAACAATATTTGTTCAATTTAGAAAATCTTGAGATAATTTACATTTTGTGTCTATTTTACCCTACCAATTAAATACTCCCTTCATTCACTTTTACTTGTCACTTAAACCTAAAATAAATTTTCATTTTTACTTGTCACTTTTGGCATATCAAGAAAAAATAATAATTTTTTTCCATGTGTTACCCTTAGCATTAAATACTTATTTTTTAAATTACTTTTAAAATATCATTTAATAGGGGATAGTTTGATAAAATACCTCTATCAATAATTATTTTCTTAATAGATGTGTCAAGTCAAAGTGTGACAAGTAAAAGTAAACGGAATGAGTATTATTTATCATTTAACATATTTTTTAAAACATTAAATTTAATAAAATTAAAGAATAATATAGTAATATTTCCCCTATTATTTATTGTTTCTTAAGAGATGTGTTTAGTCAATGCTGGACAACTATTATTGAGTAGAGGCAGTAATAGAAAATAGAAAGTTTTTTAGAGTATGATTGGAGATCCAATTCTCAATTTTTTAGAGGGGTTAAAGATGGTCCTAATATTCACTTGCATTTTTTCATTTTATTTTTATGGGGCCTCCAATAATTAGATTCTTCTGTCAGTTATCTTTGATATTACTATTAGTTTGACTTATTGATGTGAACATTAATTATTAGAAGGCTCTATCAATTCCCATTTATTTATAATAAAATAAAAATGTCATAAAGGTCAACTTTATTAAATAGTAGATAAATGAGTCCGAGATTTTTTTTTAATCCCATTAACATTGTATTCTTGGTCGTCAAATTATTATTATATTAAAAAATTAATGAAATCAAACCAAATTGTAATATCTTTACAAAATCCAAGATATGCCCTCTAATACAAACCACCTTAAATAAAAAAAAATTACTCTAATAAAGAACGTGAATAAGGTGGGCATTAATTATAAAAGGAATAAAAGACAAATATATCTTGAATTATCATAAATAGTACATAGATATCATCTGTTATACTTTTGGAATATGCTCTTCATTCTAACGGAAGACTAAATAGAGACACATGACACAATCCTACGGAAGGAACTGATTTGACCAATTAATTAAACCCAAAATTTTAAAAACCACCCATATCCGTCCATCTATCCACTTAACCCACCTGTATAACCCATTACTCACCATCTTATCTCCTCCTCCAATTGTTCAACCCAACTGTATAGAAATTGATGTGTTGCCCTGTAGTTCCCCTAAAAGTTTTTCTTCAAATATCAGAATATATAACCCATATGAGGATCTCCTTGCTTTTCACACCAGTGAGCTTCTTCATCCGGCGATTCTCCACGAACGCCGTCACCTTAGTGTCGTATCAGACGAGCATTGAAAAATTATGAATCTTTGTAGGATTAATTAAGAAATTTCAACTCAAAATTCATATGGATGTCATGGAAAGAAGTGAAGATTCATTGCAAGCGAAAGCAACAACAATGTCGAAAGAAGCATCAAATGAGATGAACCAACCAAACAAGAAAGCATATGAATGCAAATTACTCAATTGATTTAAACAAGAAAGATGGGTTGGCCACCAAAGCCTGCACTTTCTATTGGTTCTTCTCATTTTTCACCCAATTTGTCTATTCATTTCTACTTTTGATTCAAAATTTTGACCATTTGGGTGTCTAAATCTTCCATTTTTGTGGCTTTTTGGTGGATTTTTTGCGGGTTAATTACAAATCTCTCGGGGATTTTGGAGTTCTGAAAAGAGAAGAATTACACGCGGATATGGGTTAAGTGGGTAGATGGGCGGATATGGGTGGTTTTTAAAATTTCGGGTTTAATTAATTAGTCAAACCGGGTCCTTTCGTAGAATTGCGTCACATGTCTCTATTTGGTCTTCCATCAGAGTGAAGTTCCTTTTTTAAAATGGTTTTTGAACGGTAGGAGGCTAGGAACACCAATATTCCAAAAATATGACAGAGAATATTTACATATCATTTACCGAGTATATTTGTCATTTTTCCCATTATAAAATCCCATTCAAAGTATATTCAGCACAATTGAGTAAGTTTCAAATTTTAATCTTGCCCTGTCCTCCCATGGGAAATCTAGGCTTTCATCTCTGCATTTTAATATCCCTAGCTTGTTTTAATTTCCCAATTAATTGTTTTGATATACAAAACAAAGTGAAAACAACTCTTTTTGTGTTTGGAGACTCCATGTTTGATCCTGGAAACAATAATTACATAATCAATCCTTCAGCTTATAAAGCAAATTTTGAGCCATATGGAAAATCATATTTTAAGCATCCTACTGGCAGATTTTCTGATGGCCGCCTCGTCCCTGATTTTATTGGTACCTTCACACCTCTATAATTTTTTATTCTATATTTTTTGAGTTTAACTTGAAAGTTTTATATACTGACGGTGTAATTATTATTTTTTATAACTATTAGCGGAATTTGCAAATTTACCAATGATTCCATCATTTTACCAAGCTCTTCACAATCATTCAATTAATCATGGAGTGAACTTTGCATCTGCTGGTGCTGGTTGTCTAGATGAAACCTACAGTGAAAAGGTTGGTAAAGTTGAATAGTTGTACTTCTATAATATAAAATGTTATAAATGTTTGGAGTTCATTTCTCCATTCACTCAGCTAATATTATTTTTCGGTTGTATTTTACGTTACATCATTTGGGTTAAGAAGTAAAGTGATTTTCTATATAAATAGATGCAACTGGAAATATTTTTAAAAACAACAAAAATTTCATAACGTTTAACAATATTATAAAAGTGTTTTGCAGATAACTTTTCTTAATTGAACAATCACTATTAGGAATACATGTTTTTCCCACTACAAATCATTGAAATAGTAAGAAATTTTATAATTTTTTTAATTACTATTCTTTCCAACTGATACAATCAAATATCTTTAGAAATAATCACCTAACATTTCAATGAAAAAATAGTGATTTTTTTAGTAGCGATTGACTCACTACTTTTTTGTTAACTCTTCCCCAATAAATAATACTCCATATTACAAGAATTGAAGTTATTATATATACATAAATATATTTTTACACGATTAGTATTAGTTAAATTTCTTATGTTATGTTATTAGATACATTTTTTACCAAATCAACAAATAATGCCTCTCAAAGAAATTATATGACCTTATTGTACAAATATTGTTTTCTCTTACCATCTTAATTGACCTTACAGGTGATCTCCCTAAATACTCAATTAGGCAATTTTAAGATTATAAGAAAAAAGTTGAAGGCACAACTAGGGAAAAAAGGTTCGAAGGCATTGTTATCCAATGCAGTCTACTTGTTCAGCATAGGCAACAACGATTATCTACGTCTTTATGACATTCCAGATATACCTTCAGACATGTCTTGTTTAGCTTATGCAACAGAGCACGAATACATGAATATGGTGATGGATAGCTTCGTTACGGTCATGATGGTAACCAAATAGGTATTTTTAATTCGTACATTAAACATGTTTATATAAGTAATTTGTCGAGTTTTTTTCAAACCAGGAAATATACAAGTTAGGTGGGAGAAAATTTGGGATCCAGGGTTTGCTGCCTTTGGGTTGTTTACCAAGATTTAGGGGTCTTGCTTTTCTTAAGGAAGGTCCTCATAGTGATTGCTTGGATGAACTCAACTCTATAGTAAAGAAGCACAATTTAGCTCTTTCGCAAAAATTTAAACAGTTGAAGAAGAAATTAAGAGGTTTCGAGTACTCATTCTTCAGTATCTTTGATGCTCTTAATGAACTCTTTGAAGATCCTTCAACATATGGTGCGTTCCTATTACTTTACCGCCTAATATAATTACATTACGTTAAAAATATTTTAACTCGTTATAGCAGGTAAACTATCTTATGTTTTCATATTAGCACTCACTTTGTAAGGACAGTGGCATATATAGTACTTCCTCTGTTCAACTTTGTATGACTTACTTTTTTTTTTTAGTCAGTATAAAAAAGAATGACACGTTTCTATATTTAATAAAAATTAACCTTTAAAGTTTCATTTTGCCCTTAATGAAATGATTTCTAGTCATACAAATAACTATGACTTATTTCAGACCACAAGTCACAAAAAAATTTCTTTCTTAAATTTTGTGTCAAGTCAAACTAACTCATATAAATTGAGACGAGGAAGCACTTAATTATCTATCAAATAATCTGATAATTTACACTAGTAAAACCTAATGTTAAGCTAAATCAAAGGGGATGGAGATCATAACAATGAAACTTTTATTATGTTAAAGGTTTCAAAGAAGCAAAGGTGGCATGCTGTGGGTTTGGTCCATATAGAGGATTTGGTAGTTGTGGAATGGCAGAGGCTTATGAGTTGTGCAAAAATGTGAAGGAGCATGTAATATTTGACTCTTATCATCCCACTGAAAAGGCTTTCCATCACTTTGCGCGAGTATGGTGGCAGGGAAATTCAAATGTGGTTGAGTCTCAAAGTTTGAAATCCCTCTTGGCCTAGTCACTGGTTCGTTACGTTCTTTGTCTTCTTTAGTGGCCAAGTTAAAGTGTCCGTTGTTTGTGTACCATTTCATTTTTTTCAAGGTTGAGCTTTTTCAATTTAAGCTAATGCTATGTTTTTCTGCGTCATAAAAAATGTTGATCATCCAATTGTAAGTCACTTTATCTTTTCTTTTTTAAACTTTTTCTTATTATATTGGGGATCATGAAGAAGACAGAAAAAGATGGAAAATTGAATTCATACCAACTATAATGTGAGAGACATTGAACTGTACATGTAGAACGTAAGCTTTAGTGTTATGTATTTTGGTCGATTGGCTAAAACCCCTATAAATTAAAGTTTTTAGTATCAAGAGTTACTTTTTTTTAATGTAATTTTAGCTTTATGTTTCTATTGTAGTGATCTCTTCCACGTGAAAGAGCTGCTTTTCTTGACCTTGAAAAATCATTTTTTCTATCAATATCTTTTTTCCTATCTTTTTTTTTGTGGATAGATGCCTTATGTATGCTTAGTAGGGATGGCAATAAAACAGTTTGGTGGGACAAGTCTTGATCCGCTACGATTTAACCCGCCTTATTCTATCATGTTTATAAAAAAAATTCATCATTTTTCCTTGTCTTTGTAGAAAATATAAAAGGAAAATACTTTCTTAGAGAATGCTCAAGTTTTATTAGGCTACTTAATGCCACTTGAGATGATTACAATCATCAACAACATTTATATTTATAATATTCAAAATATCAAATCAAAGATCTTGCACAAATAACTATAGATACATGTATTACAATTTATTATATACATGTATCATAAACTCCTAAAAAACTTCTTGAAAAGCTAAGAGATAATATAGAAAAATTAAACATCAAGGATAATATCCTTCACTACAAGAAATCTGCTTATTAAAGACGATCATTTGGCGACGGGGATCAAAATCTAGTCCCTAAAAATGCACTTTTATGGACGAGATTTTTTTCTGGTCTTCAATTATCATTTTTATTTTTTTAGTTAGGGAAGGGTAGAAATCTGGTTGCGAAAAAGCTAAAAGTCCCGTCTCTAGTAGTCCAACCTCAGCACTAGTGATGTATTAATTACATTCCCTCCCTCTCTTTTTATTTAACCCAAAAAATAAAACCCTAGGTTTCCATCGTTTTAAACCCCCAACCATTGACCTCTTCCAAATTTCTCTTTAAAATGATGCATCTCACACCGTATCCATATGAAGTAATTGACGATTTACGAACTTGATTGAAAAATTGCTCTATGGAAACATGTTTGTCGATTATCTGTCTTTTCTTTTCAATTTTAGAACATGAAATTGCTTTGCTAGTTAGAATTCCAGTCTTCAATACTAATTTTTCAGAATGATGGTTGGCAATTTTGGTTTGAGGGCTAAAAGTTGGAGTACTGGGTTTGACATGAGGATGGTGCCTAGGGTTTGATTTATAAAGGGGCTTGGAGGCAGAGGTGACAAAAATGAAAATATCTCTAGCTCGTTAACTACT
>JAJOOE010001341.1:0-34710 GCA_036250405.1 Solanum raphanifolium | reverse complement strand
CGGTAACTTTCGAAGCACATTTTTAAGAACTTTTGGGTCAAATTCAAATATAATCATTTCATTAAGTTCTCGACTCCAAACTCACATGTGAGGCTCTAGTTTCACTCTATCATTTTTCGAGTCGTTACAGGAAAACTCTCAAGAAAACACATGGGGTCGTTCTTTAGCTCTCCAAGTCAAAAAGTGCAGAATAAAATATTTTTGGGGTTTATTTCGGACTTAATTCGCTACTGGTCAGCTAGGGCGGCCCCCATCCCGCCAGAGCGACCCCGCACTCGTGGAAATAATCCCGTCACAGCAGCTTGCACGGAACCAGCGAGTTGATTTAAGAGTTCCAAACTCCCATTTCACAACACACTTTCATCCCATGAAACTCAGAAACTACCCTCTCACGCTAAGTTCGAGTTCAGAAGTTCTACTCGCCTGAATTCAGTTCCGTAAAGTCGTACGGGTTCCTTAACGTGTTAGCTATCTACTCATGTGATCGAATTCATAACTAAATCTCTCAATTTTTACCATATTTCCCTAGACCTCACTGACTCCGATTTCATCTAAATCTGGACTAGGTTGGGAAATTTCAAGTTATTACCAGAAACTTTTTCGGTCCAAAAAATTTTCCCATTGGCTTTTCTATAACGATGGGAACCGATCGTTACAATAGATACCAATTTAACCATCACTCATCCCGAGTGACAAACTAGGAAAAATGGCTAAAGTTAGAGTAGAGTAGTACCTAAATCGACGAACAACTGGGATACTTATCTCGCGTATCCTTTTCGATCTCCCAAGTAGGTTCCTCAACTGGACGATGCTTCTATTGCACTTTCACGGATTTAATCTCTTTGGTCCTCAGTTTTCGGACATCACGATCAAGAATTGCAATCGGTTTCTCCTCATACTGAAAGTCCTTATCTAACACAACTGAGTCCGATTTTATGATTTAATCCCCATCTCCATGATATCTCTTCAGCATGAACACATGAAATACCAGATAAAACCCCTGATAGGTTCGGAGGTAAAGCCAAACTATACTCCACTGGTCCTACACGGTCAAGAACCTTAAATGGCCCAATGTATCGGGGATTAAGCTTGCCCTTCTTGCCAAATCTCATCACCCCTTTCATGGGTGACACCTTAAGAAGAACGTTCTCACCAGTATGAAATTCCATGTTTCTTACCATATGATCCACATACTTTTTCTGTCTACATTGGGCTGCTAAAAGCTTAGCTTGAATACTCCTCACTTTATCTTGAGCATCCTTCAATAACTCAACCCTAAATGTTTCACATCTCCAGCCTCAAACCATCTTATGGGTGATCTACATACCCTCCCATAAAGTGCCTCAAATGGTGCCATATCGATGCTGGAGTGATAACTATTATTATAGGAGAACTCACATAACGGTAGGACCTTATCCCAATGCCCTCCAAAATCAATCACACATGCCCTCAATATGTCTTCTAACCCTTAAATAGTCCTTTCTGATTGTCCGTTCATCTACGGGTGGAAAACTATAATAAAAGTGAGTTGTGTGCCCAATTCCTCATGTAATTTCCTCCAAAACATGGAGGTGAACTGCGTACCACAGTCTGAGTTGATAGAAAGGGGCACCTCATGCAACATCACTATCTCTTTCACATAAACCTTAGCCAATTGTTGAACATTATAATCTATTCTGACCGGAATAAAGTGGACTGACTTAGTCAATCTTTCAACCACTACCCAAATAGAATCACACTTTCTCAAAGTCTTGGGAAGAGCAACCACAAAGTCCATAGCTATCATTTCACACTTCCATTCCGGAATTGGCATTCTCTGAAGCAAACCTGCAGGCCTTTGATGTTCATACTTTACTTGTTGGAAATTTTGACACTTAGCCACAAACTCCGTTATATATTTCTTCATGCTAGGCCACCAATAAATCCGCTTCAAATCTCTGTACATCTTGGTCAAACCCGGATGAATGGAATATCGCGAACCATGGGATTCTGTCAATAATTCCTGAATCAAGTCGCCCACTCTAGGAATAGAAATCCTTCAATTAAAATTGGGCACACCTTCCGCATCAAGAGTGGTCTCTTGTGCCTTACCAATCACGGTCTTCTTTCTAAGCTCATTCAAATTTTCATCCTCAAACTATTTGGCCTTGATCTCCTCAATGAACATGGCCCTTACTTCAATGCTAGCTAACACCCCACCTTTCTCTAAGATGCCCATCTGCATGAACTTAGATTCCAAATGTTGGATCTCTTTAGCCATAGGTCGCTTGGATGCACTCAAGCAAGTTAAACTACCCATACTCACCACCTTTTGACTTAGTACATCCGCCACTGTATTAGCCTTACCCGAATGATATTGGATGGTCACGTCATAATGCTTGAGTAACTCCATTCATCTTCGTTGTCTCAAATTTAGATCCTTTTGAGTAAATACATGCTGCAAGATACGATTATCGATAAACACATCACACTTAAATCTATAAAGATAATGGCGCCATATCTTAAGAGCAAACACTTTCGCTGCCAACTCTAAATCATGTGTTGGGTAATTGCTCTCATGCACCTTCAATTGTCACAATGCATAAGCAATTACATTCTTATCATGTATTAACACAACACCCAAACCCAAATGTGAAGCATCTCAATAAACTATAAAATCTTTACCTTCCACCAGTAGTGCTAGAATATGTGTTGTGGTTAAGAGAGTCTTGAGCTTTTCAAAGCTCTCTTCGCATTTTTCAGTCCATTCAAAAGGTACCTCCTTTTTGGTCAAATTTATCAGATGTGCGGCAATAGAAGCGAAGTTCTTCACAAATCGATGATAGTTGCTAGCGAGCCCCACAAAACTCCTAACTTCAATCACAGAGCTAGGCCGAACCCAATTCCTAATCGCTTCAATCTTTTGGGGATCTACCATTACCCTTTCTTTTGAAACTACATGCCCCAAAAAGGCAACCGAAGTCAACAAAAAATCATACTTAGAAAATTTCGCATACAACCTTTGTTTCCCAAGAACACCAAGAACAATACGAAGATGGTCGGCATGTTCTTCCTCACTTTTTGAATAGACCAAAATATCATCAATAAATACTATAACAAACGAGTCAAGAAATGGTTTGAACACACTGTTCATCAAACTTATGAAAGTTGTAGGCGCATTTGTCAACCCAAACGACATAACTAGAAACTCATAGTGCCCATAGCGGATCCTAAATGCCGTCTTGGGCACATCCTCAGTCCTAATCTTTAACTGATGGTAGCCAGATCTTAAATCAATCTTAAAGAAAACTGATGCACCTTGCAACTGGTCAAAAAGATCATCTATCCTAGGCAATGGGTACTCGTTTCGAATGGTGATCCTATTCAATTTCTGGTAATCAATACACATTCTCATAGTACCATCATTTTTCTTAACAAACAATACATGAGCACCCCAGTGGAAAAAACTAGGATGAATGAATCCTTTAACAAGAAGATCTTTGATTTGAGCCTTAAGCTTTCTTAATTCTGCCGGAGCCATACGATATGGAGGGATATAAATGGGGCGGGTACCAGGTTCTAAATCAATGCAGAAATTTATATCTCTGTCCGGAAGCATACCAGGCAAATCAGTAGGAAACACTTCTCTAAATTCTGACACCACAGGAATAGACTCAATAGAGAGAGACTCAACCTCAACATCCTGAATATGAGCCAAATAATCCAAATAATCCTACCCTACCAGTTTCCTAGCCCGAATGGAGGATATGATCTTAGCTAGCTTAGCCTTGTACACCCCTTCCCACTCTAATTTTTCCCTTCCTGGAATTTCTAGAGTCACAGACTTAGTATTACAATTAAGCATAGCATAATAGGGGGACAACCAAGTCATGCCTAAGATTATATGAACGTCAGTCATATCCAAAATCACCAAATCAGCCCAAGTCTGAAGACCCATAAACAAAATAGGACAAACACGATAGACATGGGTGAATATGATAGACTCTCCAATTGTGGTAGAAACATGGATGAGGGCATAAAGTATGTCACAAATCATAGCAAATTCTGAGGCAAATTGCACGGACACATAAGAATAAGTAGAACCTAGATCAAATAACACATTAACCATCTGGTCACAGACAAGAATAATACCTGTGATCACTGCGTCAGACGCCTCCACCTCAGTCTTTCTCGGAAAGGCATAACACTGAACCTCATCATCTTGACGGGCAACTTCCTTGCTCGGCTGCACTGTACCTCTGCCTGCGTTACCATTTCCCCGACCTCCACGACCTTGTTGATTTCTTCCTCGCCTACCTTGTGGATGCCCTCAACCATTATTATCATTTCCCGCGGGTACAACTGCTCTAGACAGCTGCTGCGTGGAATCCAACATGTGCGGATGGGGACAATCTCTCCTTATATGCCCAGGTTCTCCACAATTATAGAAAGTATGATCAAAAGATGGCCTGCTGCCCGCCGATGGTGCGACTCCCTGGCTATCCTGAATCAAATTCTAAGGTGGAGTTCTCAAGTAATTACTTGTAGAAGCGGGCATAGCAGACTGAATTGGTCAGGCTGCAAGTGTCGGCCTCCCTGATCCTCTAGACTAAGAACCTTGAAAGTTTCTTGAATTCTTGGCTTTCTTAGCCAATGCCTTACCCTGACCATCTCATCTCATCCCCTCCAGTTTCTTTACAAAATATGTTACCTCATTGAAGCTTTTTCCTGCAGAGGTCATATGGACATACAATACCGGCAATTCAGAATTTAGTCACTTAACAAATAGGCGGATCCTCTCTTCCTCAAAAGTCACCAATTGTGTAGCTTATCTAAACAAAACATGGAACTTAGCCTCATAAGTAGCCACAGACATACCACCTTGCTCCAAAGCCATGAACTCATCCTTCTTACGATCCCGGGCACATATTTCCAAAATAGAGCACGAAACTGGGTACAAGTAAGCGGGGGTAAAGTTGAAGATTGCACTCCACATAAGCTCTCCACCACTGCTTAGCCTCGCCCTGAAGTTGAAAATTTACAAACTCTACTCCATGCTGATGGAAAATTCCCAACTTATGAAGACTCTCATAACAATGTAGGATGAACTCATAGGCTTCCTCACTTTCAAAACCATAGAACACAAGCGGTTTCAATTTCAAATTAGTCAACATCTCATGCTCGTTAGCAATCATAATAGGACCCAACAAAGGACGGAATAAAACATCATTACCTACAGTTCTACCCACCTTAGGGACAATGATAGCAATAGAGGGATTGGCGGGATTTTGAGTTCCTTGAATAGAGGGAAGCACTCAAGGACCAACCAATTCTTTTAGGAACGACATAATCTGTTGAGCTAACACTGGATCTAAGGGAGGAATACTTGTAGTCTCAGCCTGCACTTCTTCCTCTTGTCCAACATTCTCCTCATCCTCAACCTCAATATTATCCTCTACCTCTTCATGATGCGTATGAGGATTCTCATTTCTGGGAGCATTTCCAACCGGAGCTCCATCCCTAGTAGGTGCTACCCTTCCTCTGCCTCTTGCTCTTCCTCTACCCCTGCCACAACCGCGACCTCTTGATACAGATTCCTCAATTGGTGCATTGACGGGAGCTACGGGCCTGACACCGTTGAACCTAGTGTTAACCATCTGCGGACAGAAGAGTGAAGAAGATTAGATACCAATTCAAATCGCCAGATACCAACTGGAATCAAGTTATAGCACGAAAGGAGACAAGAGAAAATAGAGAGATTTCCTAAAGTCGTATAGCCTCTCGAAGAAAAGTACAGACGTCTCCGTACCGTCCCGCAAGACTCTACTAGACTCATTTTGGTACATCGAGTTCAATGAACCTAGGGCTCTAATACCAACTTTGTCATGACCCAGACCGTGGTGATTGGCACCCACACTAACCCTCCGGTGGGAGAACCATTACTACAACCCAACTAACCATAAAATTGAGCATTTAAAGATACAGAAGCAGGTTTAAATTCAGAAATAAAGTAGAGTTCCCATAAACTCCAAAAGTCTAACAACGAATTGCGGAATTAAATGCCTAGAACCTGAAAGTCAATGTACCAAAACTCTAACAAGGAACCATAGGTTTGAGAAAATGGGTACAACCCAAACTAAATAAGAGAATTATCTAAAGAACTAGTTTAAGTCCGAAGAAATGGACTAAATAGAGGAAAACTCAAGGTAGCCCGAAAGAACTGGCTCACCCTTGAATTTGATGACGATCACTGATCTTTTTAACCGAGGTTTGTCAATAGCCGCTTGAAGATTCCCTGTACTCAACAACAAAAGAGCAAATGCAGTATTAGTACACAACGACAAAGTACTGGTAGGATAACGCGGCTATCCCACTAAGTGCAACATACATAAGTTATTACAACATAATAATAACATCCATACATCGAACATATACAATATCAACATCATTTACGAACAACGTACAATTTCACAATTCTCAAGATATACAGTTATGTCAAGTCAATGGTCCTCTCATGGAACCCACACCCAAACTGTTAGTGTACCAATACGTGATACCCGTTCCAAGTTAGTGTGTCGGATTGTGACACCCGTTCCAATGTTTATGTCGTACGTGGAAACCGTTCCTAGTTAGTGTGTCGGAACGCAACACCTGATCCATTCAACAAGCCATAATCACAATCATATGTATATTCTCATAATCATACAATCAAGTCATGATTCATGGCATTCAATTATCCATCAATCCTTATTTACAGTTAATGTAACATTCACATACATCCATGTGTCATAATGAAGCAAGAAGAAACATATATCACACAACATGAAATCACAATCATCACCTACCTCAAACAAAGCTTGAATCCCCTAAGAAACTTGATTCTTCCCTTTCCAGATTCTTTTCGCTTATTCTTGGTCTACAAACAATTAAAATAACACGGGAATTAATTAACGATGTTTAATTACTCGGATTAAAGTAAACACTTTCAACCCTAGATCAAACCCATGATCCCATTATCTAAATTAGGGATTTTCCCACCATCCAAACAGTTTCAAAACCCTTCCCCAACAATTATCACCCAAGAAACTACATTCTACGAATCGAAAAATGGATTCGAGAAGTGAAAACCTTACCATTAACGTCAAGAATGGTGAAACAATGGCAAGAAAACACATGGGGTCATTCTTTAGCTCTCCAAGTTGAAAAGTGCAGAATAAAATGTTTTTGGGGTTTATTTCCAACTTAATTTGCGATTGGCCCGCTAGGGCAGGCTCGTATCCCGCCACAGCGGCTTGCACGATACGAGTGAGTCAATTTAAGAGTTCCAAACTCCCATTTCATAACATACCTTCATCTCATGACACTCAGAAATTACCCTCTCACGCTAAGATCGATTTCAGAAGTTCTACTCTCCCGAATTCTGTTCCGTATAGTCGTACAGGTTCCTTAACGTCTTAGCTGTCTACTCATGTGATAGAATACATAACTAGATCTCCCAATTATTACCAGATTTCCCTAGACCTCACTGACTCCGATTTTATCCAAATCTGGACTAGGTTGGGAAATATCAAGTTACTACAAAAAAGTTTTTTGGTCCAAAATTTTTCCTCGTTGGCTTTTCTATAATGACTGGAACCGGTCGTTACACTATTTCTCAATTATATTCCACGATCAAGACAATTGGTTGAATCCCGTTAAACAATTTCATAGAAGTTCATTGATATCTTCTTTTTATAAAGAAAATTGACTTTGATTCTTGAATAATCCACATCACTTCTACTTCTATTGGAACACAAGATTCCCCTTTTCCGTGGAAAAGGCCCATATCAATAAACCAAAGAAAGAGCTTAAATTTAATTTATTCATTTTTATCTTTATAAAAGGGTTTCCGTTCACCCAAAAATTGACTCCAGTTTTTTACATTGGTTTCGTTGCAAAATACTAAATTTCTATCGACGACATTCCAATTCAAAGAATTAAAAAAACTTCGAATTCTCAATTCTCTACGACGTCTAGACCATAACCGCCAACAGTCAAATAATTAGTGAACCTTAGAGATAGAGAGATATTTCTATAATTAGTTCGTTTCTCTTCATCATGTCTTCTTAGGACTATTCTGGATGTACAATTCAATTTTGTTAGTAATATTCCATTTCAGTTGAAAAATGCGGATCTATTATGATATGCCTTGAGGCGATCAACGGACCTTTTAACCTTTTAAAAACATTTTAAATAAAAAATAAATAAAAAGAGGAGCCCATTAGATACAAAAAATGAATCATAATTGAAATAGAAAATAAAGTTCAGGTTCGAATTCCATAGAATCAATTATATGGATGGGTGATGAGTCCACAATTTGGACTCATTTAGGGCTATATTTTGATAGAATTAGTGTCCTCAAATACATATTCTGTCTTAATATCTAATGAAAATCCTTAAGTTTCAGGTATTTAGAGTTTGAGGCAAAGCATGGACACTACTTGGCAAGAAGGAACAAGGCGGCTGAAAAGAACGAAGAAATGAAGGCCTGAAGATCGCCGAGCCCAGTTGGCGTGTCGTCGATGGGCCTGGAGATCACCTTTTTTTACAGTGCACTGAGCCGTAAAGCAAAAGGTCAAGTTGGCAATGAAATGGAGCAGTCTGTTCGTCGCCGATCAGTTCTGCGAAATAGTACCATATCACCCAACGACTCAAAATGCGAAGAGGCTGAAGGCTAAAGCAGGAAGGCGATGAAATCGACCAAAATGCGGATTGTCGAGCGAATCGGCGATCCTGACTAATTGCGCTAAATGGTCCTCCGCAACACAAATTTTCAAACACTATAAATACTTGTTTAAATTTCTAAGAGGATATCACTTCTATTATTTGAACTTTTTACAGTTTTTAGAGAGTTTAAGTTTTAGAGGGCTTTGGAGACTTTGTTTTCAGACCTTAAAGATTCAAAGGGTTTCAACTCCAAGAAATTGGACGTGGGTCTCAATGATTCTTCACTCTTGACGTGTTTTAAGACTTGATTCTTCATACCCAGTTGATGGAAATTGATATTGGTATAAATTTTTATCTCATTTACATGTCTAGCTAAAACCCGAATTCTTGGTATGTGATTTTGTGAATATGGGTTAAATTATCTGTTGGATATTGCTTGTTGATGGTTTATTTGTTGTTTAAATGGATTTCGTTTAGTAGTTGTGTATGACCTTAATGGAATTGTAGTTTCAAATACAATTTCATCTTAGTGTTTTTGGCTTGCTCGAGAGAGAGGTCGTAAAACTAAGACTACTAAATTGATATTCGGTGGTATTGGGTCGACATGGGTTCAGCTCGAGAGAGTGAATCCTAGTCCTTCTCCCACACATTCAGCTCGAGAGAGTGAATGGGCTAAGGCGGAGGATATGCTTAATGCGGCAAGTCGATGTTCGAGAGAAACCGAGTTGATTCGGGATAAGTTGCTTGAGAGAGAATTTACCCCCACTATCATCTAGCCTAGTCACAAATGTTCAACAATTTACTATCAAAAGCATGTACCCGATAGTCTAGTTTAACATGTATTCCTATCACATCCCAAGAATCTCATCTCCATATCTCGTTGCCTTATATTTTTGCTCTTTTTATTTGTTAATTAATACAAGCCCCCATTGATAATTGACGCTTGCATCACTCCTTAGATTTAGTATATTTTTATTCATTAATAATTATAGTTATGACTAATTAGAACTTGATTTTATTTTTGTAGTAATTCTCAAAACCACTCCCTGTGGGAACTATCCCAACCCTTGGTTGGGTTATATCAGTACACGTGATCGTTTGGCACTTGAACCGAAATAGTTTTAGGTGATTACGTCGAACATCAAAATGGCGCCACTGCCTGGGAGTGGTGTTATTAGAGAATTTGTAGTAAAGTAGAATTTTCGTTTTTGTTAGTTATAGTTTTACTTACCTAATATTTAGTTTTGTATTTTATTTGTTTGAGCTTTGAAACAGAGGAGGTGAGTATGTCAAGCAGTACTCGTGAGCAAATGGAGTTTCCTCCATTAGAAGTAATGATGTTCAGGGATCGTATTCTAACTTTCAAACAATTTGAAGGTGTACGGATTCGAGGCATAGGCAAGGTTTAAATTGCTTCTGATTCGATTCCCCACTTATGAAATTCCTGGTATAGTCCTCCTGGACTGTTTCTACAGAAGTCTTGGTCCCGAAAACAAAGCATTAGTTGACCGACTCATTCCGGGTAGTATTATACATCAGCCCTATGCGATAGCAGCCCACCTGCTTGATCACATGGCTGAAGCAAACCAAGAAGTAGAGAAGGACTTCATGCTGGCTGCACTGATGACTTAGATGGATGAGTTAGCCAAAAAGATAGTGGAGAGTCCAATGCAAAAGGAAGGACATATACGTTCCCCCTCACTAGCGAAGAAATCCCAAGGAAAGTAAGGGTAAACGTGTTGAGGGAATGCTCTCAATAATTCTCAACAAGGTAAATGAGCATGATAGGGTGCTAGAAGAAGTCAAGAAGAACATCGAATTGATGAAATGGATGATTGGTTCTCATTCCAGATCCATTTAGCTGCTCGAGAACCTTACGGGTCATGTGATGCCTCATCTCCATCTGGCACAAAGCAGGGGGTTGCCTAGTGATGTTTTGGCTAACCCCAAAAGTAAAGTTTAGGTGTTAACCCGTGTCGTGCCATAATGTTAACTAAGGCGCTATTTGGGAGGCAACCAAAAACCCTTAAATGCTTTAATTTTGTTTAGAAATAATGGTGTGTTGATGTTGTAGGTTTGAGTGTGGAAAGTGTTGATAGGTGCATATTGGCGAGAAAATGTTCCATTCGGCGCATTGCCAATTAGGTCAGCGATCCCGATGGAGACCGCCGTTTGGCCCCTCACTTTGACTGGAGGTCCTGTAAAACTCGGCGAAGTAAGTAATAACTTAGTGTGTCGCCGAATGGATCGGCGGTTGCGACTAACGTTGCCGAATAGACGCGAACTGGATGGGTATTAATAGCCAAAGGTTTTAAAGTTTCGAAGTCTTCACTTTTCCCCAATTTCAAACTTCGCAAATTCCCCCTAGTAAGTACTTTTAATACATTTGCCTTCCAAGTATTTTGGTCGTCGATTTGTGCTTGGAGTTGGATTACATTGCCACCTAGCACTTCAAATATGATTTTAATCGGCAAATAAGGTTAGTCTTATGAACCCCGAACCTATTTTTATTCGTTCTTGTATGCAAATAATTTGATCCTATTGTCATGTGATGTGCCTCTCTCATAAGATCTGATCATTCAAATGCCTTTTTTAATTTGAAATCCCATAGGCATGTGCGTTGAATTGATTTAAATTTTGTGTGGTTGTGCTTGCATGTTGTTTAGTTTGGTAGAATCGGGAGAAATCTTAGTATCCCGGGATGATGAGTGTCGTGGGTCTTAGTTTTATTTCACTAGTGCAATTGTTAATTTTGTTTTCGGGGGTTGCAGGGTTGAATTCGAGAAAGTTGGTTGAAGGTAGGGACGTTGGGTTGTTTAGCGAGCTGGGTCAAGCTCGCCAAACCACTCGGCGGTTCGCCTAATGCCCTTATCTCACCTTTAATTTTATGCTAAATGAGTAATTGAAGTCTGTAACTTTCGACGAGAAACCTCAGGTTGCCTAAAGCACTCGACGACTTGCCAATGATAGTTTCGATCGCCCTTTGTCTGCATCCCTGAACCCTTATTGCATTGTAACTTTCGACGGACAAACCCTTGCTCACCGAAAGTAGTTGGCAATTTGCCGAAAGGGCCCTCTCATCGCTGACTTGCAAGATCTTTTGAGCCAATCCCTTCGGCGAGCCTGATCCAGTTAGCCAAAGAGATTCGGCGATTTATCGACTAGTTTGGCGAATTTATCTGCTACTAATTGTCTACACTTCTTATTGAATTGTTTCTAACTTGTTCCTGATGTATTGCAGACATGGATAGACCTGTTGCAGGTAGAAACATGCCACCCCGCAATAAGGCAAAAATGATTAAAATCAACGAGGGTGCAGCTATATCAAAAGGACAGGCTACAAAACTTTCCACAACTGGTGGGAAGGGAAAAAGAAAAGGAAAGACACCTACTTCTTTAGAAATCTGCTCCAATAGCGAAGGCATATATGACACTTACCTCGCTACTTCGGAGAGTGAGGGTGAACAACAGGAAAACCAAAGTGTAACCTCTGGTGATGATGAGCTGATAATAGCACAGAGGGCTGAACTGCGATCTAAGAAGCTGAATGGTCCTCCGCAGCATAAAATTTAAAATACTATAAACAGTTGTTTAAATTTCTAAGAGGATATCACTTCTATTATCCGAACTTTTTACAGTTTTTAGAGAGTTTAAGTTTTAGAGGGTTTTGGAGACTTTGTTCTCAGACCATGAAGATTCAAAGGGTTTCAACTCCAAAAAATTGGACATGGGTCTCGAAGATTCTTCACTCTTGGCGTGTTTTAAGACTTAATTCTTCATACCAGTTCATGGAAACTGATATTGGTATAAATTTTTCTCTCTTTTAGATGTCTAGCTAAAACCTCAATTCTTGGGGTGTGATTTTGTGAATATGGGTTAAATTATATGTTGGGTCTTCCTTGTTGATGATTTATTTGTTGTTTAAATGTGATTTTGTTTAGTAGTTCTGTTTTAATGGGATTGTAGTTGCAAATATGATTTCATCTTAGTATTTTTGGCTTGCTCGAGAGAGAGGTCGTAAAACTAAGACTACTAAATTGATAGCCGGTGGTATTGGGTCGACATGGGTTCAGCTCGAGAGAGTGAATCCTAATCCTTCTCCCACACATTCAGCTCGAGATAGTCAATGGGCTAAGGCGGAGGTTGTGCTTAATGCAAAAACTCGGTGTTCGAGAGAAACCGAGTTGATTCGGGGTAAGTTGCTTGAGAGATAATTTACCCCCACTATAGTCTAGCCTAGTCACAAATGTTCAACAATTTACTATCAAAAACATGTACTCGATAGTCTAGTTTAACCCGTATTCCTATCACATCCCAAGAATCTCGTCTCCATATCTCGTTTCCTTATATTTTTGCTCTTTTTAGTTGTTAATTAATACAAACCTCATTGATAATTGACGCTTGCGTCACTCCTTAGATTTAGTATGTTTTTATTCGTTAATATTTATATCTATGACTAATTAGAACTTGATTTTATTTTTGTAGTAATTCTCAAAACCACTCCCTGTGGGAACGATCCCAACCCTTGGTTGGGTTATACCACTACACGTGATCGTTTGGCACTTGAACCGAAATAGAGTCAGTTGATTACGTTGAACATCAATGGGCTTGTCTATAATGATAGACAAATAAAAGACTTTCTCAAGATTCATGTATGAGATTTTTACACTTGCTAATATTTATATAAAAATAGAAAAATTAAATACATATATAGTAGATTAATTGATTGATATATACTAAATCAATTAAGGTACCCAATCCCAAACAAAAATAAAAGAGGAATAGAAGCTAAGGTAACGTTCCCAATCCCAAACAAAATAGGAATGGGAGACATAACATAATAACCTCTCTCTATATAATTGTCACGACGCAGACCGTCGTGATTGGCACCCACACTAACCCTCCGATGGGAGAACCACTACTACAATCCAAACCAAACAACTAAACCAAAACTAAGGCATTTAAGTTATGGAAGCAAGTTAAATACTAAGGAAATAAATAGAGAGTTCACATAAACTCCAACAAAAGTCTAACAATGCACTAAACAATGCAGAAGAAATAACCTAGAACCTGAAAGTCAATATACCAAAACATCTAACAATGAACCAAGTCTAAACAAGAAGGGATTCAACCCCCAACTAATGTACTAATAACTAATAGAACATAATGGTGGACAGAGATAAAAGAGAACCCATGGCAGCCCGAAAGAATTGGCTCACCCTTATATTCAAATGATCGCTGATCTCCTAAGCGAGGTCTGTCAGTAGCCGCTTGCCCTGTACTCAACAAAAATAAAAGCAAGTACAGTATCAGTACACAACCAGAGTATACTGGTAGGATCATGCGGTTATCCCACTAAGTGCAAAATACATAAGTCATCACAACAATATAATCACACGCATATATCGAACATATACAATTTATCAACATTTACTAACAACGAACAACTTCACATTTCTCAAGATACACAATTATATCAAATCATTGGTCCTCTCATGTAACCCAAACCCAAACAGTTAGCATACCGGAACGTGGTATTCGATCCAATAATTTTGCCGGAACGTGGCAACCGATCCATTCAACACACCACAATTACAAGCACAAGTATATCCTCAAGATCATACATTTAAGTCATGATTTCATGGCAATCATCATTCATCTATCTCATTTACATCAAGTGTGATCAATAATGCAACATTCAAATACATGCAAGTATCGTAATGAAGCAAGAACAAACATACATCACACAATCATAGAATCACAACCATCACCTACCTCGAAACAAGTTTGAAACCCTAAGAAACTTGATCCTTCCCTTTCTGGATTCGTTCCGCTTGTTCTTGGTCTACAAACAATCAATATAATACGAGAATCAATAAACAATCACTAATTACCCCAATTACTAACAATTCTATGAACCCTAGATCAAACCCATGATCCCAATTATCCAAATTAGGGTTGTTTCCACCATATTATCCATAACAAAACCTTCCCCCATCAATATTCACCAATTCTATTACGTTCTACAAATCGAAAAATGGATTCGGGGAGTGGAAAGCTTACCTTTAGCCTCAAGAATGGTGAAAAATGAGTAGGAGTCACCTGGGGTTCGTTCTTTAGCTCTAAAAATCGAAAAGTGCCAAATAAGGTCATTTAGGGGTTTATTTACGACTTTAAATCGTGTCTGGCCCTCCACAGTGGCCACCACCCCACTACAGCCTCCCCGCCAAAGTGACCGAAATCCCCACCAAGGCGGGATGCATGAAACAGAGAGCTATTTAAAGATTTCCAAAATCCCCATGTCAGAACACACCTCTAACCCACGATGCTCAGAAAATACCCTTCATGCTAAGATTGATTCCGAGAGTTCTACTCGCCCGAATTCAATTCCGTAAAGTCGTACGGGTTCCTTAACGAGTTATCTAACCACTCATGTAATCAAAATCATAAATAATTCACCCGATTGTTACCAGATTTCCCTGAACCTTAAAGACTCCGATTTCTTCCAAATCTGGACTAGGTTTGGAAAATCCAAATACTACAAAAATGTTTTTCGGCCCCAAATTTTCCCCCGTTAGCTTTTCTATAACGATGGGAACTTGTCGTTACAATAGATACCAATTTACCCATCACTCGTTCCCGAGTGCGAAACTTAGGAAAAATAGACTAAGAGAAGAATGAAGTAGTACCTGAATCGACGAACGATTGGGGATACTTGTCTTGCATGTCCCTCTTGGTTTCCCAAGTAACTTCCACAATTGGACGATGCTTCCATTGAACTTTCACGGACTTAATCTCCTTGGTTCTCAACTTACACACATCACGATAAAAAATTGCAATTGGTTCCTCCTCATATTGGTGGTCATTGTTTAACACAACTGAGTCCCACTTTATGATATAATCCTCGTCACCATGATATCTCTTCAACATGGACACATGAAATACCGGATGAACTCCCGATAAATTAGGAGGTAAAGACAATCTATACGTTACCAGTTCCACATATTGAAGAATCTCAAATGGACCAATATATCGCGGACTTAGCTTATCTTTCATACCAAATCTCATCACCCCTTTCATGGGTGATACCTTAAGAAGAACATTCTCACCGGTTTGAAACGCCATGTCTCTTACCTTATGATCCGTATACTTCTTTTGTCTACTCTGGGCTGCTAAAAGCTTAGCTTCAATGCTCCTCACCTTATATTGAGTATCTTTCACTAAATGTACCCCCAAAGGTTTCACATCTCTAGCCTCAAACCCTCCTATGGGTGATCTACATCCCCTCCCATAGAGTGCCTCAAATGGTGCCATATCAATGCTGGAGTGATAACTATTATTATAGGAGAACTCACACAAAGGTATGAATTTATCCCAATGCCCTCCAAAATCAAGCACACTTGCCCTCAACATGTCTTCTAATACTTAAATAATCCTCTCCGACTGCCCGTCTGTCTGTGGATGGAAGGATGTATTAAAAGTGAGTTGTGTGCCCAATTCATCATGCAATTTCCTCTAAAACTTGGATGTGAATTGGGTACCACAGTCTGAGATGATAGAGAGGGGCACCCCATGCAGCCTCACTATCTCTTTCACATAAACCTTAGCCAATTGCTCAACATTATAATCTATTCTTACCAGAATAAAATGGGTTGATTTTGTCAATCTATCAACCACTACCCAAATAGAATCAAACTTCCCCAAAGTCTTGGGAAGACCAACCACAAAATCCATGGCTATTCTTTCCCACTTCCATTCCAGAATTGGCATTCTCTAAAGCAAACCTGCAGGCCTTTGATGTCCATACTTCACTTGTTGACAATTTTGACACTTTGCCACAAACTCTGTTATATCATTCTTCATGCCCGACCACCAATAAATTCGCTTCAAATCTCGATACATCTTAGTTACACCCAAATGAATAGAATATCGCAAACCATGAGACTCTTCCAACAATTTCTCCATCAAGTCATCTACTCTAGGAACACAGATTCTTCCCTTAAAATTGAGCACATCATCTGCATCAAGAGTGGTCTCTTGTGCCTTACCATTCACAGTCTTCTTTCTAAGCTCCTCCAAATTCTCATCCTCAAATTGTTTGGCTTTGATCTCCTCAATGAATGCGGCCCTCACTTCAATGATAGCTAACACCCCACCTCTTTCTGAGATGCCCAACTGCATGAACTTAGATTCTAAGATCTGAATTTGCCTATCCAAAGGTCTCTTGGCTACACTCAAGTAAGCTAAACTACCCATACTCACCGTTTTTCGACTCAAAGCGTCTACCACTACATTAGCCTTACCCGGATGGTATTGAATGGTGACATCATGATATTTAAGTAACTCCATCTGCCTTCACTATATCAAATTCAGATCCTTTTGAGTGAACACATGTTGTAAACTACGATGATCAGTAAATACCTCACACTTAACACCATAAAGGTAATGCCGCCAAATCTTAATAGAAAACAATACCGCTACCAACTCCAAATCATGAGTTGGATAATTCCTCTCATGCACCTTCAATTGATGCCACGCATAAGCTATAACATTCTTATCCTACATCAACACATCACCCAAACTAGAATGTGAAGCATCACAATAAATAATAAAATCCTTACCTTCAACTGGTAATGCTAGGATGGGGGCGGTGGTCAAAAGAGTCTTGAGCTTTTGGAAGCTCTCCTCACACTTTTTGGTCCATTCAAATGGTAACTCCTTTTTGGTCAAATTAGCAAGTGAGTGGCAGTAGAAGCAAAGTTCTTCACGAATCGACTATAGTAGCTAGCGATCCCCATAAAACTCCTAACTTTCGTCACAAATCTATGCCTAACCCAATTCTTAACCGCCTCAATCTTTTGAGGATCTACCATTACACCTTCTTTTGAAATTACATGTCCCAAAAATGCTACCAAATTCAACCAAAATTCACATTTTGAAAATTTAGCATACAACCTTTGTTTCCCAAGAACCCCCAAAACCATGCGAAGATGGTTGGCATGTTCTTCCTCACTTTTCGAATAGAACAAAATATCATCAATAAAAACTCTAACGAAAGAATCAAGAAATGGCTTGAACACCCCTTTCATTAAACTCATAAAAGTTGCAGGCGCATTGGTCCAACCAAAAGACATAATCAAAAACTCATAGTGCCACTAGCGAGTTCTAAATGCCGTCTTGGGCACATCCTCAGGCCTAATTTTCAACTAATGGTAGCCATACCTTAGATCAATTTTGGAGAAAACTGATGCACCTTGCAATTGGTCAAAAAGATCATCGATTCGAGGTAAAGGATACTTGTTTTGAATGGTGACCCTATTCAATTGCCGGTAATCTATACACATTCTCATACTACCATCATTTTTCTTAATTATCCAAATTAGGGTTGTTTCCACCATAGAATCCATAACAAAACCTTTCCCCATCAATATTCACCCATTCTATTACATTCTACAGATCAAAAAATGGATTCGGGGAGTGAAAAGCCTACCTTTAGCCTCAAGAATGGTGAAAAACAAGTAGGAATTGCCTAGGGTTCGTTCCTTAGCTCTAAAAATCAAAAAGTGCCAAATAAGATCATTTAGGGATTTATTTACGACTTTAAGCCGCGTCTAGCCCGCCACAGCGACCACCACCCCGCTACAGCAACCTCGCCAAAGCGGCCAAAATCCCTGCCAAGGCAGGTTGAAAGAAATAGAGAGCTATTTAAAGAATTCCAAAATCCGCATTTCACAACACACCTATAACCCACGAGTCTTAGAAAATACCATTCATGCTAAGATCGATTCTGAGAGTTCTGCTCACCCGAATTCAATTATGTAAGGTCGTACGTGTTTCTTAACGAGTTATCTAACCACTCATGTAATCAAAATCATAAATAATTCACCCGATTGTTACCAAATTTACCTACACCTTAAAGACTCTGATTTCGTCCAAATCTGGACTAGGTTTGGAAAATCCAATTACTACGAAAAAATAATCGGTCCTAAATTTTCCCCTGTTGGCATTTTTATAACAACGGGAACAGGTCGTTACAATAATATATAATATAAATATAATATAAGAGTAGTATTTGTATTAAGACTTACCTATCACATTATACAAATATAAATGGATGAAGAATTAGTTGTCCTTCTATCCGTCGCGTTGCATGTTCCCCCACATGCATTTGGCTGATTTCGTCTATGTTTCATCTTTTAAGAATATGTTCATGGTACTTAGCCACGATGCCAAAACTATCCATTTGTAGGGTATTATGATATATGGTCTTCTATGTCTAATTACATTTCATCGGCTATGCATAGATTAATTTAATGGGTCATCGACATGATTTGAAGATTATTATTATGATATAACTCTATATAGCTAATAAGTTGTGATTCATTTTGTCATACATTGGCATCACGACATGCTTCTACGGTTGATGGATGTCAAGGCAAAATTTATGATTGAGGTCATTCATGTTATAACTTTAGCTATCATGTATCACTTTTTGGAATTGAGTTACAAGTATATGTATCTACTAGTAGGCTTAACCACATATATACCTTTGCAAACTTATTCACATTGTGTATGACATTGAAGGAAGAGACACATTGAATTGATAGTGTTTTATTTAAATTAAAATAGGGGCCGTCACTTAATTTTAAAGAAAAACTAAGAAACCTAATTTTCAAAAGATTAAAATAGTAAAATTTAATTGAAAACAGTAAATCAATAGTGTTTTAGGAAGGATTTGAAAGCACCGAAAAGATCTGCTAACTTGCGGTTATACGATAATTAAAATATTTGGCTAATTATTTGAAAATAGACATGCTTGATTAGTTTATAAATAAACAAACTTAAGACTTGAAATTTTTTTTTAAGGGAAAGGGAAATAGTATAATGGATTACTTAAGTAGAATATTTCAAAGTAATTTATGTAGAAAAATAAATATGATTATTTAATCTTTAGAAAAATACAAGTAATTATTTCAAAATGGTTATCTTTTGAGGAACTGATTTAGGAAAAAAAACCTAAAAATTAAATAAACAAATAAAAACACATAATCTATCTATATATAATAGGAGAAGTAAAAAGTGACATGTGTCAGCACCACAAAAATCTATCTTTATATAATAGGAGAAGTAAAAAGTGCCATGTGTCAGCACCACAAAAATTAGAAATAAATTTTTCATTAAAAAAAATTGACATTAAAGAAAAAGAATAAAAAATGTTTTATATAAAAAAGGAAAGATAGAAATTAAATAAAAAGGACGGATGAAGATTGAGTGGCAGTTTTAAAAAAACAATCAGAGAAACTAACTAAAGCATCACGTTTCATCATTTTAATTATATATTTTAAAGAAAATTATATATATATGTATATATGTATATATATACATATATACATTTAAAATAAAATTTAAAAGCAGTTTTTATAATTACACAAAAAATAATTTTACAATTATTCTAAAAGAATTGGATAATGTAACTGCGGACCTATATATAAGTATACAAAATTTTAAGTTGGATAATATTATATTATTATCCATATATAAAAAAAACTGTTATTTCAAATTTAAACGGAATAGAGGTCAAAGATAAGGAAGCTAAAGGAATGCACATGAGGTACTAAAGAACTAAAATGAAGTAGTACAACTAACTAAACCTAATTGGACACACATAAGCCAAGAAAGTACACTCGTGCGGAAGTTTTAGTAAAACCCTGAATAGATCCCATAAGCCTGATGGGTACACAGAAAGGCTAACACTACTAAGACTAGAACCGAGTGAGCCTAGAGTGGAGGAAAGTGTAGTCTCGACCTAAAACCACATATAGTCTCTCAAGTAACAATTAAGAGTCACCCCTAGAAAAGGAGTGCATAGTCCATTCCTCGAACAGTAGATAGCCTCCAAAAGGGCCAATAAGCTCATACAATGTAGGGAGTGCATAGCCCCGACCTCTAACCATGGATAGTCCTCTAAAGTAGCCAGTAGGATCTAGCTGACATGTATCAACTCTGTTGAATATGAAAAGAGCCCGAATCATGGATTATAGTTGAAGATCAAATGCCCAGACCTTGAATCAGTGACTAATAGAAACCAACTTCATATACGATATTGAGCAACATGACCAGATCATGAATTTGTGACCATAAGGGATGCCAAAGGACCCCATGTCAAATCATCACCATAGGACACTCGTGGAAGGACATCTACTCCTAGGTAATCTATACAACAATCGAAGCTTGAACGAACTCCAGTCCCAAGTCGCAAAGCAAAGCCCATATCTCAACCGTAAACCACGAGCAAAAGAGGGTAAATGGATAGAAGGTCATCTAGTCAGAGTCAACACATAATCTAAGACTCATTCTATTAGACCCAAATTTGCTACACCAGTCTACATAGAGCTAAGCCATCTAAAAATGACAGCTAAGCAAAACTAAGGCCATGTTGCTCCAAATAACGCAAGTCTATGGCAATCACCAGTCTAAGCCTAGACTAAGGAAAAATATGCTCAAATCAATCAATAATAATAATAGCAACCAAGGAATACCACAAGATAAGGATATTCATGAATCACAACCATCATGTTTCAAATCCCAAAAAAAGGCAAAAGCCCATAACATGAATATTAGGTAATTTAAAAAGATCAACTAAGTAACCACCCCAAATTCATAAAAATCAACATGCTTTTACATAATCAAGCTTTATCTAAGGAATAGAAAGTTGTAGCCTACCTTTAGGATGATCGTGTGTGCTCTACATCACAGTTCTAAAGTTTTTCCCTTCCGAACAGCCTCTAGATACTGTCACACTATCAAAATAGAATCACAATTTAATACGGTTGTTTAGACACCAAATTCACAAAAAATATAGACGTACCAAAATTTGAGTCAAAATAGAAAATATGAGACCCGCGCCAAAAATTCTAGAATTGACTCCATCGAAAGGTCCTACTTAGCTCTCCAAACTTGTGTCCCAAAATTGAATACTATTCGAGACTTAATATAGCCAACAATTAGAACATGAAAAATAATCACCATTAAAGACACAATTCTAGAGAGAGGCCAGCCCCTCAGAGTATTAGGAGAAATAATTCATGTATTATGTATGGTATTATTTAGTACTATATTTGGTAGAAATTTGAGTCTATCTATAACTAATCAATGAATCTGTTATACACCCTACATGGTATTATAAGATGTATAATTACTTCCTTTAATTTGGTGATATTAGTAATACATAGGATTTAATACCATGAGATTAATCTATGTAAAGACAAAAATACCCCTCAAATATTTTTAATTATTTTATTTATTTTCTTGATTTTATGTTTTCTATTTGTACTAGTAAATTTATTTGAATAAATAAGTTTGCACATTTTATTATTTATAGAGAGTTGTTTGTTGCTACATAAATCTATTATAAATCAATACAATATTAAAATATGAGTTTTTTAATATTTACTAATTGAAAAAAATAAAATATATTACCAAATGATGTTTACGATCTTAATTGAATGTGTATATATATGTGTGTGTGTGTGTATGTGTGGGCGCATGCTTGTGTGTGTGTGAGAGAGAGAGAGAGAGAGAGATTTTCTAATTATTTATATTTTGAACAATTTATAAAATTTCATACATATTAAAACTACAACTTGCAATTTTTAAGTGTAACTATTGATGGCTTATTTTATTTTATTATTGTTTACCATCTTTTTTATTTTAAAAGTAGATGGTCTATTTTTTTAAATTGAAAATTGACGTTTTGTGAGTGATAAATTTATTAAGATGACAATGATTTACCCTCAAATAATTCAAGTGAGAAACTAGCAACCTCTTAGCTAGTTCGAAAGTCATAAAAATATTATTGTCAGATAATTATCTACCTTGACCCAATTACATGAAATATAAAATTCCATAATTATTCAAGGGTAAAATTGGAAATAAATTTTTTGTAGAGTTTTAATCCAAACACACGATGAGGTCGGAAGCAATGAAACAAACACTTGATAAAAATATAAATCATGCATTACAAATCCCTGCACTACTAATCCTTGCATTACTAATCTATGTGTTAGTAATCCCTGCATTATTGATGTTTGCGTAATCAAGACACAACTTCCAATTCGAGTGTCTATGATCGTACAATAGTAAAGTAACCAAACCAAGGGTTGGGGTTGAGTCCCAAGGGAGTGGTTTTGAGAATAAGTAGAAAAATAAAATTTAGTTCTAATTAGTCATAGCTATAGACATTATCGAATATAAACATACTAAATCTAAAGGGGGTGACGCAAGCGTCAATTATCAATGGGGGCTTTTGTATTAGTTAACAACTACAAACAACGAAAATATAAAAAAAAACTAGATAGAGATACGGGGTTATTGGGATGTGATAGGAATACGAGATAAACTAAACTATCGGGTACATGCTTTTGATAGTAAATTGTTAAGTATTTGTGAGTAGGCTAGACTATAGTGGGGGTAAATTCTCTCTCGAGCAACTTACCTCGAGTCGACTCGATTTCTCTCGAACACCGAGTTGTCGCTTTAAGCACAGCCTCCGCCTTAGCCCATTCACTCTCTCGAGCTGAATGTGTGGGAGAAGGACTAGGATTCACTCTCTCGAGCTGAACCCATGTCGATCCAATACTACTGACTATCAATTTAGTAGTCTTAGTTTTACGACCTTTCTCTCGAGCAAGCCAAAAACACTAAGATGAAATTATATTTGCAACTACAAATCCATGAAGTTCATACACAACTACTAAACGAAATCACATTTAAACAACAAATAAACCATCAACAAGCAGAACCCAACAAATAATCTAACCCATAGTCACAAAATCACACCCTAAGAATTGGGGTTTTAGCTAGACATATAAAAGAGATAAAAATTTATACCAATATTAGTTTCCATCAACTGGGTATGAAGGATTAAGTCTTAAAACAGGTCAAGAATGAAGAATCTTCGAGACCCAAGTCCAATTTCTTGGAGTTGAAACCCTTTGAATCTTCAAGGTCTCAGAACAAAGTCTCTAAAATCCTCTAAAACTTCAAACTGAAAATACATTAAGTCTGAATAATAATTGTCTATGACTTGATACTAAGTTAACAATTTAAACGAGTATTTATAGTGTTTAAAAATTTGTGCTGCAGTGGATCACTCGGCACAGTTAGTAAGGATCGCTGATACACTCGGTGATCCACCTTTTGGTCTATTTCATCGCCTTCTTGCTTTAGCCTTCAACATCTTTGCGCTTTGAGTCGTTGGGCGACATAGTACTACTTCGCGGAACTACTCGGCGACACGCCGAGTTCTCCATTTCATCGCCAACTTGATCTTTCCCTTCAGGGCTCAGCACACTAGAACAAAAGGCGATCTCCAGGCCGATCGGTGACTCACCAACTGGGCTCGGCGATCTTCAGGCCTTCATTTCTTCGTTCTTTTCAGCCGCCTTGTTTCTTCTTGACAAGTAGGGTCCATGCTTTGCCTCAAACTCCAAATACCTGAAACTTAAGGGTCTTAATCTAATATTGAGACAAAATATGCATTTGAGGACACTAATTCTATCAAAATATAGCCCTAAATGAGTCCAAATTGTGGACTAATCAACACCCCCAACTTAAACTTTTGCTTGTCCTCAAGTAAAACTCAAGTTCAGCAGTTCAAAAAGGATGTCTCAAATAGTGCTACACAAGACTCGATCATGAATATACACAACAAGACTCAATTTACTCAAGCAAGGATCAATTATGTACCCAAAGATTCAAATTGTGACACACCATTACCAAAGATCTCAAGCTCGCAATACTTGCTTCAAATACAAGTTCAAACTCAACAAAAGTATTCGAATGCCCTCACACAAAGGATGATTCCATATTCACACACAAAGGTTTAATCATATAAAGTTTCGGAATCAAATGCAAAGCTTAAACTCAAAAAGAAGAACACAATGCATGCTTTCACCTACGGGTTTGCTCATATTTTCCAATCGACATTTGTTTCAGCTCACTCAAGATAAAAAAAGGTCATTACAAGGCTTGTAACGAGGCTGAGTGCAAAGGTATGGTTATTTAGGCTCAGTGACTTTCATCCTTATGAAATGTGGTTCTCACAACACTCAATTTCCTCTATTTCATCAATTTTGTTAGTGCTCATAAGTTATACCATTATTCATTCTCCATGGATTGTTCGGGAACCCCATTTCTTTTGTATTTTATTCCACAACTTTTTTTTTCTTTTCGTCTCCTTTTTTTTGTATGGAGGGGTTCCATTTTTCTCAACACCATGGGTTAAAGGAGACTTTCCTTGCACTTCTTGATTTGCCCTTATCTTTTCACCATACCCCCAACTTAGGCTAAAAGCCTAAGTTGGCTATTCAATCAACCACAAATCAAGAGGATTAAGGGTAGAGGGTTCAGGGAGGTCTATTTTTCATCAAGTTTCTTCCAAAGAAAGATAAGGCTCAAGGGGTGTTCAAAAGAGGTTCGCACACTCACAAGGTAGGTCACAAAATAGGTATATGTCAAATTTGCTCACACTCTTCGAAGTTGCCTACGATCATATCAACAGATAGCCTTACTTAGTCGACCGGACAAATGGGGAAAATTCTAGGTATTGTCATGCATGGTTCACAGTAAGCTCATCACACAAGTCATCGACACTAAAGTCAAACAAGACTACACTTTCGCTAGTGTGCAACGTTCATTGCAAGAGAATTGATTTGATACATGGCTAATTACAACGAGATGCAAAGAGTTCACATATTGTCTATGCAACTTCATTTGGTCTTATTGTAGCCGTACATTCATGTTTGTTCGATTATGAGCACTATCCAAGTCATCAGTATTGATCAAAACTGATACTCATATTTGCGAAAGAACAGCTACATTCAACACATACAAGAGGTGGCGAATTTTTTTTCGGAAGGGTCAAAATCATTTGCAATTTAAAGCAAAATAAGCCACAAGCTCAAACCTTCCACGAAAAATAGTATAAAACACAACATTATGATTCGCAACCCAACAAGAATATAGCGCACACAAAGGTGGGCCATACCCCACCACAATTAAAAACATTTGTCCTCAAATGTAAATAACATAATATCCAGAATTTAAAATAAAGAAAGACAGAGAGGGAGGTGAAGAGGAGATCATGTCTATGCAGTCTCTCTATCTGTCTGGGCATCAGTGCCAGTGGTCACCTCAGGGGGCACAACAGTGCCAGATTCACCAAGGTCTGTTGAGTGTGAGTCTGCCAGAACGACATGCACCGCTCTGAAAAATCCCCTAGCCCATGAAGGAATATTAGGGTCCATGGTAATGGTTTTCCTTGCAGAAGTGGGTCTCTAGCCGTTGTCTTTCCCAGTAGTTGTGGGCAGTTCCAAAGCTTTTCCTTGCGACGTAATTGCATCCTTATTTATCGCAATCCTTTGGACATCTCTTATGCTGACGTTATTCATTTAGAATCTTTAGATTTAGTCATGTCTGCGAAATCTCGAATAGAAGCTAGAGAAGCTTAAATAAAAGCTCATCAGAACAATTTCAGACAGACTCACCAAACTAGAGGGCGACTCACCAAAATTTTTGGGCGAGCTAGATCGAACTCGCCGAAGGGATTAGCTCTATAATTACAGCAAATAGGCAATGGGAAAACCACTCGGCGTGTCGTTGTTAGCTGTCAGTGAACAAGGACAAGCTCACCAAAAGTTCTAGTGCACAAATGTTAATGTGTGTAGATAAAAGGGCGAAAGAGAAAACTTTTGGTGAGTCGCCGAGTGCTTTTGGTGACATCCAGCTTATCGTCGAAACTTAAAGAATCAATCGTCAAATAAAACACGAAATCAAAAGCAAGATGGGGACATTAGGCGAATCGCCGAGTGGTACGACGAGCTCGAGCCAGCTCACCAAAAGGCCCAATGTGCCTATTTTCAACCCAACTTCCCGAATTCAACCCTGCAACCCCTAAAAACAAAATCAAAGCATGCACCAATACAATTAAGGTAGGACCCATAACATCAAAACACAACCCCTCAAATTTTAATCCAGTTTAAGGAATGTAATTTCGGGAACTCAACAGTCGCAACTACTCGAGCAAGATTATCAAATTAAATCATGCATGTAAACAATCTAATCCTATCAGGAAGATCAAAACACTTCAACAAGATCAGGCTATTGCAAATGAGTATGAATTTTGGTAAAATAAACTTGGGGCAAGGAAAACCAACCTTTGGTGTAGACAAAGAGAAGATTGAAAAGGCGGCAAGGTAATCCAATCCCAAGAACAAATCAGCACTAATAATACTCTAAAAAATGCAGGAAATATAGAACTAGGGTGCAGGTGTGAATTTGGGCAAATAAAAAGTGAAGGAGAGTGAATGAGTTTGCAACTTTAAAAACTTTGGCTTGCAAAACTATCCAGTTTTCATCTAGTCGGCGACATTAGTCGAGCTCGCCTATCCTCTCGGCATTTTGCCAAGCGTTCACTTGCTTCGTCGAGTTTTACAGAGCCTTCAGTGAGTGTGGGGATCTCAACGACGGTTTCCATTGAGATCGCCAACATAGTCTGCGATTCACCAGTAATTTCTGAGGCTCATCGTGTTTTATAGACTTGAAATTGAAGATGTTTTGAGTCAAACGGTGGATTAGGTCGGAGTCGTCGACCTCTTCGGCAACTCGCCACCTGGAACTGTTGCTCGCCACCCTGCACTTTCTCGAACACTTTTCGCACTTCAACCAGTACAAAACAACACACCATTATTTTACCGAAACACAAATACAAAGCAATAAAGGGTTTTGGGCTGCCTCCCAAACAACGCCTTGGTTAACGTCGTGGCATGATGCAAGTTAACACTTAGTCCTCATCTTCGGAGTCGGCCATGGTGTAACTAGGTGACTCCTCGTTAAATGGTGGATAGCGACCTGATATTAATTGGTTGATCTAGGCATCCTGTAGTTGAATTACCATGGAATTGGAGGTTGTCATTTGATTCAGCATTTCGATGTTTTCTTTTATATCTTTCAACACCTTATCTTGTTCTTCGATCTTGTGTTGAATGAGTGAGAGGACTTCATCATTTTGTCCACCCTCCTGCTTCTTCCCCTTTTTACACTCGTGAAGGGATAATTGCTTGTCATTTTTCGTGGACTGTGCCTCTAATTCCATGACTCTTTGGATAAGAAATCCATTTGAGTCACCAGTGCATTCCATTCTTGTTTCTTTTTGAGTTCCTTGTTGGTTTTCAACCATGCTATCAAGGAGTTTGGCCACTTCTTCGTAGGGTTGGTGTAGCAAACCACCCGTGAAAAGTTGGTTAGTGGTACTTTTATTTTTGGGCCCAAGACCCCTATAGAAGGACTCTAGTAGCACTTTATCGGTCATCCCATGAGTTGGGCATGGTTGAAGAACTGCTTGAAATTTCAGCCACATTTCTTGAATGGTCTCATCCCCTACTTGCTTGAACATTAGGAGATTGTCCCTAAGATTCAACAATTTCAGGAGAGGGTGATCCGTTTGATACCCATATCTTTCGTTCTGACTCATATTTCCTGAAATAGTAACACAACCAACAAAATAAAACTAGAAATTAAGTAAGTAGAACTACAACTAAGAAGAACAATATTTTTACTAAACTAAAAATTCTCAAATAACACCACTCCCCGGCAGCGGCACCATTTTGATCTTTGCGTAATCAAGACACAACTTCCAATTTGAGTGTCTACGATCGTACAAATGTAAAGTAACCCAACCAAGGGTTGGGGTCGAGTCCCAAGGGAGTGGTTTTGAGAATAAGTAGAAAAATAAAATTTAGTTCTAATTAGTCATAGCTATAGACATTATCGAATAAAAACATACTAAATCTAAATGGGTGACGCAAGCGTCAATTATCAATGGGGGGTTTGTATTAGTTAACAACTACAAATAGAAAAAATATAGGAAAACTAGATAGATAGACAGGGTTCTTGGGATTTGATAGGAATACGGGATAAACGAAACTGTCGGGTACATGCTTTTGATAGTAAATTGTTGAGTATTTGTGACTAGGCTAGACTATAGTGGGGGTAAATTCTCTCTTGAGCCACTTACCCAGAATCGACTCGGTTTCTCTCGAACATCGAGTTGCCTCTTTAAGAACAGCCTCCGCCTTATCCCATTCACTCTCTCGAGCTAAATGTGTGGGAGAAGGACTAGGATTCACTCTCTCAAGTTGAACCCATGTCGACCCAATACCACTGACTATCAATTTAGTAGTCTCAGTTTCACGACTTCTCTCTCGAGCAAGCCAAAAACACTAAGATGAAATCGTATTCGCAACTACAACTCTATCAAGTTCATACACAACTACTAAACGAAATCACATTTAAACAACAAATAAACTATTAACAAGCAAGACCCAATATATAATCTAACCCATATTTACAAAATCACACCCCAAGAATTGGGGTTTCAGCTAGACATGTAAAAGAGATAAAAAAATTATACCAATATCAGTTTCCATCAATTGGGTATGAAGGATTACGTCTTAAAACACATCAAGAGTGTAGAATCTTCGAGACCCAAGTCCAATTTCTTGGAGTTAAAACCCTTTGAATTTTCAAGGTCTCAGAACAAAGTCTCCAAAACCCTCTAAAACATCAGACTGAAAATATTCTATGTCTAAATAATAATTGTCTATGACTTGATACTATGTTAACAATTTAAATGAGTATTTATAGTGCTTAAGAATTTGTGTTGCAGCGGATCACTCGATGCAGTTAGTCGGGATGGCTGATACACTGGGCGATTCGTCTTTTGGTCGATTTCATCGCCTTCTTGCTTTAGCCTTTAGCATCTTTGCGCTTCGATTCGTTGGGCGATATAGTACTGATTCACGGAACTACTCGGCGACATGCCTACTACTCTATTTCATCGTCAACTTAATTTTTTCCTTCAAGGTTCAGCACACTGGAACAAAAGGCGATCTCCAGGCCGATCGGCGACTCGCCAACTGGGCTCAGCGATCTTCAGGACTTCATTTCTTCGTTCTTTTCAGCCACCTTGTTCCTTGTTGCCAAGTAGTGTCCATGATTTTCCTCAAACTCCAAATACCTGAAACTTAAGGGTTTTCATCAGATATTGAGACAAAATATGCATTTGAGGACACTAATTTTATCAAAATATAGCCCTAAATGAGTCCAAATTGTGGACTCATCAATTATTAATCTTTGTACCAAACGACTCCTTATTGATATGGAAGATTGGGATGGATGAATGCTGGGTGATGGGTATCTTTGTCAGTACTATGGATTACCCCACTTGGATATTAATTGTCGTACAATCCAAAAGAGCGAATTGTGCGCACCTACCTAATCTTTTGAATAAAATGTATGTTATATAGCTGGTGGTTAAGATGTCTATTGGAATGATTCTCCTAACTCTTATTCCCCTTACTGAACCCCTATTAAGACTCTTCTATTATTTGTGATGTTGCCAGAAGTGATAGAGTGGAGGATGCAAACTAAGAGGCTCGTATTATGGATTTATTTGAGCAACTAATGAAGCAACAACTAAAACAATGGATGCCATTAAAATAATTTGTTTAACAATCACGAAAACTCATTCAAAACTCAAAGAAATGCACGCTAAGGTTGACATTTATAATTTGCAAGTTATAGGCTTAGCTAATACTCAATTAGAGGAAGAGACTGAATCCCAAAAAGAGAAAGTTGTGACAAAAGAGTGATAGTGAGTCAATCTTGACTACATGAACAAGCTCAACTTCAAAAGTTTCAAGAGTCTCTCCATGATAGTCTTACATACATGAAAACCTAACTGGTAGAGGAAAGAGTTGAGCTCAGATAAGAAATAGATCTATTTGGCTCAGATATTCATGACTTGGAGGCTCACTTGAACAATAAAGTTGAGGCGTATGATTCCCAATCACCAATTATCGTGGATTATGATCAACTAGTGGCATAAAGAGATGAATTACAACCATCCAACTATACTTTATTCCTTTGAGTCGATGTTGGGAAGAAGTACAAACTTGGATCAGTTGCCACGTTTCGGCACAACTAACTTGGATCAGTTGCCACTTTCCGGCATAACTAATTTGGATCGGTTGCCACGTTCTGGCATAAATATGGGATCGGTTTCCACGTTTTGGCATAACTAATTGGATCGGGTACCACGTTCCGGTATGCTAACTGTTTGGGTTTGGGTTCAATGAGAGGACCAATGATGTGGCAAAATTGTGTGACTTGATATAAAATGTGAAGTGGTTCATTATTCGTAAATGTTGATAATGTGGTACATGTTCGATATATGCATGTGATTGTAATGTTGTTTGACTTGCTCATGTTGAACTTAGGGGATACAGGTTATGACTGTTAATATTGATAGTTCTTGGGTTAAGTGACCTTGTTAGATATGGTAGAAGGATAAAGTGTTCAAGAGGTGAGTGATGGATAATAGGGGTGGTTCGTGTGTTGTAATGGCGAGAAGTAGAAGTAGCGGGTGTGATGAAATATGCTTAGGCAGATTTCACTTTGGGTAAAAGAGATTAGGTTTAGTGGGAAGAAAGCTTGATTTAAGGTATTATGTGACCATGGTTCGTTAGTGTGACGAGGAAGAAAGGGCATGACATGAACAGTTGGATGAAATATCAGTGGTTGTGTTTGGGGAATTTTTTAATGTGGTAGAATGACTAGGCTATGATCAACTACCTGGTAGGTAGGCTGATTGAGAAGGATGTCAGTGGTCAGAATACTAGTGTATATTGGAGGTATTTCAAGAGAGGGTAAAGGTGGAGGAGCGAGTGGTATATTGTATATTTCTACTAGTTTGTTTCTTATGTTATGTGGTGGGCGTCGGGTTGGCCGATGATACCTACCAGTACGTGTGTTTTGTACTGATACTACTGTTGCTATGTCTTTTAACAAAGTCTGGATGCAGGATTGGTGACGTTTCATTTAGTGAAGATGAAGAACTCTCCAGCAGCTTCTATTCTTCCTTTCGCATGGTGGGAGTTGTGTCTTTAATTATATTGACTGGATGTACTCTTAGTAGCTTTTGTACCTGTTTAGACTAGATTCATGGGAGTTGTTAAATTACTTTACACGTTTTAACTAAAAAAGTGTCTAATGTTAGTATTTATAAAATCATATTTTTACATTTATCTCTGTTCTTGCAAATTTTCCGCATGTTTTAATTATTGGGATGTGAGGGTTCTCCTACTTAGGTGGTGGTATGTAGGTGCCCGCATGGACCGGTGGGTTGGGTCGTGACGAATTGGTACTAGAGCCTAGATTGCCGATCTCCCCGTACAAGAGCAAAATATGGACTACACTCCTGCAGATTGGTATGTTGACGTCCACATCTAATCTTCAGGAAGCTAAGAAGCATTCTAGGAAATTGTTCCACCTATTCTCTCCTTTCGTGCGAAGTGTCACTTGTGGTATGAGTTGAGTCCAATTGGTATCTCCTGATTCCAATTGGTATCTCCTGATTCCAATTGGTATCTCAACAAAGTGAACCAGAAGTCATGGTCACGACTGACGGAACACGAGCAAGGTAAATTGGATCTGGAAGGTTCCAATTGGTATCTGGCCTTAGGGGCTGAAAAAGGGCATGTGTGACCAGTAATGGTCATCTATGGATCGAACTAACTAATAAATTGAAATTGTCCGTGCGTTACGTCTTGGAAACTGTGATTGTGTGCTTCTTTTTGATTGAATTAACTATGAATGTAAAGTTGAACTTGTTGAATGTGATGATGTAATTGTGTGTACTATAAATATGTGTCAGAACCTTATTATGTGCAGTGTGTTGGCCAATTGATTTGAATTATGCGAGTCGTGAATGTCGGGGTATATCCTGTGGATGTATGGTTTGTGGTGCGAAATTAATTAGAACGTATTGGTTCGTATATCGAAGGATTGATTGGGGGTAGACAATGATTACCCTAGTATAAGAAGTATCCTTAAGTGTCAGGGTAAAGATTGAACCTTTGGGAAGTTTTAGAAAAGATTCCCGTTTCGATCGTTGGGGCGGGATTATTGCCGCCAGGGTGGGACCGCCCGAGCAGAATTTATCTCTCCAGAGCGAGATGAGGTGAGGCAGAACCTCAACCTGTCTCCCCTATTTTTCCTAACCACAATTTCAGACGCCGAATGGTATCTGAATTCATCCCTACCAGCCTAATAGTGTTCAACAACATAAGTAATAGAGTTTAAAACCTTAAGATTAAATATAAAGCTACATCAGACAACAAAATCTAGCATCCATGTGATTACAAAACTTAGGAAAGTGAAGAATAAAAACAGAGTTGTCTTAAAATTTACAAGCCAAAAAGGGCGAACAAGCAATTAAGAACCCTTTGATCGAAAGGTATTTGTGTCAGAGACTAACTCCTTCGGGGGCACCAGGCCTATCATGGCCTCCTCTAGACTAGAGAACTAATAGAAATCCCCCTTCTCCACGATAGGAATCTCTTGCCTAGGAGCGGCACAAGTAAACATGATTTTCACCGCCTTCCAGATCCGAACTGGCAAACGGTCCCTCTCCAGACCTTTCATCCTTTCCCGGTGCAACTCGAGACGGAGCATCTAGACCTCTAGGGCAGTGCTGGGTGGAACCGGAGTGAAGTCGGCATAGGCGCTCCCTATCCTCTTCCAGACAACCTTCAGGTCCTCTTCAACTTGTGCATTTGAGAGTGGGTCCTCGTCGTCCGAATCCACGGCCACTTTATTGCTGCTAGCCCTACCCATCCTTTTAATTTTGCTCCTAGAATTAGAACGTGTCCAAACCAAAAGGGGGTGAAGGGGGGGATCCATAGGAAGTACCTCGTTAGCATCAAATAGTGGCACTCCTGCCCGCTTGCACAAGGCAGTGACAAGACCAGGGAGAAAGAACGCCTTCGTATTACCCCGATAGAACATCTTCTATTCTGAAATAATATGTGCCCCCACATTTAGTTGGATGCCCTGTATGGTGCACGCCACCACCAAGGCCCGAGGAAAGGTCACGTCGGTGCAGTTCTCCGACGGGCGGATACTCCTACTCACTAAATGTAGCCACCTCTAAGCATCAGGTGACCAATCTGTTCTAGTAATACCCTCAATAGTAGTCCAGTGAACCCGATCCCGGTGCATAGGCTCAACAAGAGTGTTTCTCAGACACTCTAGATCCATCTCCCTTAGCCTGGCCTCGTATTCATGGTTTGGGACCTCCGGTACCTCTAAGGCCTCATTGATAGTAGTGGCATTTGAGGAATGTCAACTCCCCTGATGCAGATGATGGGGTGAGACTCATCCCATCGCACAATAGGCAGGATGGCATAGAACTCCCTCACCCAAGTGGAGCATGCATCTAGTGGAGCCTCAGTCAGTGGAACCAACCCGAACTCTACCAGACGAGCATAGAAAGCAAGCTCCTTCTCCTTTAACCTGTGTAGTACAAAAACCCTCTTGCAACAAAACCCCGTGTTACGGTGGTCATGATGCCTTTCTCGAATTGCGGCATCGGGAAACAGGATGAAAGGTAAGTGTTCGTCATTTTTTCCTACCGTTTAGAAGGCCTACATTAAGTTGCATATAAGTTAGATTGTGATAGTATAGTCGGTGTAAGGCTAAAATTAAGAAAAAGAAATTTTGGTGTTAAGGGGTGAGGCCGCTGCTTGGCGTATCCCGCCACAATGGCCATAATCCTGCCTTGGCGGGATTGTGAAGGCCGCCAAAGCGGGATCAAGGTCGTCAGAGCGGCCTTCATGTAGGATGAACATCAGGCACATCAATGGTGCCTTTTTGTCCCAAGACCCCTATTTTTGAAAGAATTTCAGCAGATCAGAGTGATTTAACTACCTTACAACATAAATAAGTAAGTATTACAACAAAATAACTCCTAAAAGAGGCCTAAATCGGAGTTTTACACTAAGAAACCCTTCAACTTCCCTCACCCATTTCTGTACTGATTTAACCATATCTTTACAAAATCCTTACAACCAGGACGTTGTGGGAATGTTAGGGACGTAAGGGAAGTGACCATGTTGCGTTTATTAT
>JAJOOE010001340.1:0-154842 GCA_036250405.1 Solanum raphanifolium | reverse complement strand
ATTATACTTATTGCTTATGGTCATTTTAATTGCTTCCGCGACCAAGGATGTGTAATGATACGCTATGAGGCTTGTTTGGGGTTCCTTCGGGTTCCCCATTCGCCGGTCACGTCTAGGCCCTAGGCTTGGGTCGTGACAGCAATTCAAGTTGAATTTCTGGGTTTATTATTCTTCTTACGTAAGTTCATAATTCTTTCATCTAAAACAATGAATTGTGTTCATATAATTATGGCTAACTAAACTCCACAACTAGGGTTGTGGGAACCATGAGCGATTAACAATGTATGAATAGTAAATAAGCAATTCTTGAATAGTGTTTTGCATGCATTGACAATTCTTTCGTTTAGAAGTCTTTTCAACGAGTGCATGCATTAGAACTCGCCTTGTTACTACATGCCGGACCAAGGAGGTAATCAACAAGAAAAGAATTATCAACATGGATTAGTGTGATACTATCTAATAGGCTAGTGTCGATTGGTGCAGAGTAATAACTAAGCCAAACATCGGTTATGATGTCTAATATGAAGTAAAGGTAAGGGTTAGTAAATGATACACACGTAGCTGGATCAAGTTGCGGGGTGAAGTTCTCTAGATGCCGGACCAAGGATTTAGAGATACCTAACTTATCACTTTGCATGTAGTACACTAGGAAATGATTGCTATTACTAGGATTGCTGGGTTATGAGCTTGTGGGAAACACGTATACCCTAGTTATTTCTCTCATCTTGATAAAAACCAAAATTGACTTTTGATTACTGATTACTTATTGAATTCTTACAATTTGTTTCACAAAAACTCCCCTTTTTAATTACTTGTTTCCGAAAGTAATTTGACTAATTGAATATAATTGTTGGTTAAAGTAAAGTCTAAACCATTTTCCTCGTGGGATCGACTCTAACCTACAAGTTGGGTTCTTTACTTGATAACGATCGCTTATCCTTCTTTAGGGAGGTGAAATTTGAGCGTATCAAATTTTGGCGCCGCTGCCGGGGACATTTGGCTTTTATATTTATTTTAACTACATTATTGAACGTTAGTCAAATATTTCCTAATTTTACTTTTTCTTTTTCTTTTTGTATCTCTCAGGTTCTGACTCTAGTGTATGCCAAGTACATAGAGCCAGGGTGAACCACTTACTCCTTAAGACCCAGAGTTGAACCGAACTTTTTGAAGAATGAACAACAAGAAGTTCAAGTTAATCCTATCGGCGGCAATCTAGGTGATGAAGTTGAGTTGCAACCCCCTAGGGTGGTTGGGGGAGACAATCAGGTTCTAGCTGAAAATCAATTGGGAGATGTAGTGAGGGTGCATGCCTACCAGGCCCTCGACCGCAACAACTATAGGGGCAACGTAAACATTGATGACTCAAATGGACCTCTTGTCCTACCCTCTTTACCTCCAAGGCACACATTTGCAGTGACCAGTAGCTTGATGCAGGTGCTTACAGCGAGAGGCTTATTCTTGGGTTCACCATCGAAAGACCCACATGCTCACATAGCCAAGCTAAGGGCAGTTTGCAAGAGCTGTGTGGGTCGACCATACTTGGATATGGATGTCACCGGGTTGCGAGTGTTCCCTCTATCACTGATAGGCGATGCTGCTGTATGGTTCACTGAGCTTCCTTATAACTCAACATATACATGGGACAAACTGACGGATGTGTTCTTAGTAAGATATTATCGAGTGTCCAAGAAGCTCAATCACAAATATAGGGTCAATAATTTTGTTTTATTATCTGGAGAGTCTGTGAGTAGCTCTTGGGACAGATTCACTACATTTGTAAGAGGTTTTCCGAATCACCGCATTGATGATGAGTCGCTGAAGGAATATTTCTATCGAGGTCAAGATGACAACAATAAAGCAGTGCTTGAGACTATTGCTAGAGGATCATATGGTGAGTGAACATATGCACAGATTATAGAAAAATTGGAGAAGATCTCTCGCAACAATAAAGCATGGAGCACTAGGAGGTCGGATACTAGGAGAAACACATTTGTCGTTCATGCTACGAACAACCAGTCTGCAAAGGAGATTCGTGAGGAAATGGCTCAGATGAGGACCGAGTTGGGGTTGGTATTGAAGTATGTGAGTGGAGGTGCATAGAAGGTAAATGATATGAATTACTTGACTAGAACGCCACCACCAGTTTAAGAGTGTTACTATGAAGAGGATGCTTATGCGGTGAATGATCAGACGGGGGATTTCCAACCTAACGCCCAAGGATCCAACACGGAAAATTGGCGCAGAGGTCAAGGAAACCAAGGTCGGAACTATGGAAATTAGAACCGAGAGGGTCAATATGTCCGGGATGGGAACTTCAATCGCGACAATAACTACAACCGGAACAACTATGGCAACAAAAACGATTGGGTTGGACCTTATGTTCCTCTTCAAAATCGGGAATCTGGTACTAGGGAAGCTGGAAGCAATATGTCACGTATTGAAGATATGATGAATAAGATGATGAGAAGGTTTGATGCAACTAATGAGAATGTGAAGGAGATGAGAAACGACTTGCCTGGTATTGGTCAAAAGGTTGATGCCCATGTAGTGTCAATAAAGCATCTAGAGCAGCAGATGACTCAGTTGTCTACTATAGTGAACCCACGCCAACCTGACACTCTTCCTTGCAACACCATCCAGAATCCAAAGAATGATGGTCATTGTATGACAGTTACTACTCGAGGGGGTAAGCAAACCATAGATCCACTTATGCCGTCTGTGGTGGATGTTGAGATTAGGAAAGAAGATGATGTAGTAGAGGTTAGAGAAGAGTCTGAGACTGCAATAGAGAAAGAAGTGGAGATATCTCAGAAAGTGGTCCCCATACCTAAACCTCCACCACCTTTTCCACAGAGGTTAGTGAAGAAGACTGAAGATGGTAAATATCGCAAGTTTATTACTATGTTGAAGCAGCTTTCCATCAACGTTCCGTTGATAGAAGATTTGGAGAAAAGTCTTGGTATGCAAAGTTTATGAAAGATATGGTAACAAAGAAGAGGTCTGTGAGTTTCGAAGATGATGATAGATTACAACATTGTAGCACTATTGCTACAAGGTCTCTTGTGCAAAAGAAAGTGGATCCTGTTGCCTTCACGATTCCATCTACTATCGGATTGTTACAATTTGCTAAGGCATTGTGTGATCTTGGTGCTAGCATCAACCTCATGCTATTGTTTATTTACAAGAAGTTGGGTCTAGGGGACCCAAAGCCCACTACAATGCGGTTACTAATGGCCGATTAAACTGTGAATAGGCCCATTGGTTACTCCATGACGTGCCAGTAAAAGTGGAGTCGTTCATCTTTCCAGCGGATTTTGTGATTCTTGACTGTAAGGTTGATTTTGATGTTCCCATCATCCTTGGGAGACCATTTCTTATCGCAGGTCGTGCATTGGTTGATATGGAGAAGGGACAGATGAAGTTCAAACTGAACAATGAAGAAGCAACTTCCAATATTTGTAGGTCTATGAAGCAGAGTGGTGAACTCCAAACAATATCTGCTATAACTTACAATGTTGAGAGTGGAGCTGAAGTGCAAATTGAAGAGCGACTCGGTGTTGGGGCACTAGCAGAAGTTATGATGAATTTCGATAGTGATGGTATTGAAGAGTACGATGAGTTGGTAGCTGCACTCGATAGGTGTGAATATCTATCAAAACAAAAGAAGTATGAATTAGACATGAAGAATCTTGTGTCCTCACCAGCGAGACCATCTATTGTGGAGGCACCGAAATTGGAGCTTAAGGCTCTACCACCACATTTGAAGTATGTATTCCTGGGCAGAGATAACACTTTGCCAGTCATCATCGCAGAAGATCTAAATGCGAGACAAGTAGAGTGCTTGGTGATTGTATTAAAGAGGTTCAAGCGAGTTATTGGGTGGACTATTGCAGATATTATTGGGATTCCTCTTGGTATTTGTTCCCACAAAATACAACTCATGCTAGATCACAAACCTAGTATTGAGCACCAAAGAAGATTAAATCCACCTATGGAAGAGGTAGTTAAAAAGGAGATCATCAAGTTGTTAGATGCTGAAGTTATCTATCCCATTGCAGATAGTAATTGGGTATGCCTTGTTCAATGTGTGCCCAAGAAAGGTGGGAGTACTATGGTTCCTAATGAGAAAAATGGGCTTGTTCCGATGCGGCCCGTGACTGGATGGGAGTCTGCATGGACTACCGGAAGCTAAATGCTTGGACATAAAAGGACCATTTCCTTATGCCATTCATGGATCAAATGTTGGATATACTTGCTGGTAAGGGTTGGTATTATTTTCTTGATGGTTATTCGGGCAACAATCAAATTTCTATAGCTCCGGAGGACCAAGAGAAGACCACCTTCACTTGCCCTTATGGGACTTTCCCCTTCAAACAGATGCCCTTTGGGTTGTGCAATGCTCCAGCGACCTTTCAGCGTTGTATGATGTCCATATTCTCTGATATGGTGGAGGACACTATTGAGGTATTTATGGATGATTTATATGTGGTAGGGGACTCCTTTGATCGATGTCTGAATCATTTGGCTGAGGTACTTAAAAGGTGTGAAGATTGCAATCTGGTGCTGAATTGGGAGAAGTGCCACTTTATGGTGAAGGAAGGGATATTTCTAGGTCATCAAATTTCTGAGAAGGGCATTGAGGTAGATAAAGCGAAAGTAGAGGTAATTGAAAAGCTTCCACCACCTATCTCTGTAAAAGGTGTTCGAAGTTTTCTTGGGCATGCATGTTTCTATAGGAGGTTCATAAAAGACTTTTCAAAAATTGCACACCAATAGTGCAAACTGCTCGAAAAGGAGTATAAGTTTGATTTTGATGATGCTTGTCTGAGAGCATTTGGAGAGTTGAAGAAGAAGTTGGTTACTGCACCTATCATTATTTCAAACAACCGTTTGAGGTAATATGTGATGCCAGTGGAGTGACGCTTGGTGTGGTACTAGGACAGAGGAAAGAGAAAACTCTTCACCCTATTTACTATGCTAGCAAAGCTCTAAATGTGGCCCAGAAGAATTATACTGTGACTGAACAAGAACTTCTTGCGATGGTTTTTTCATTCGAGAAATTTCGATCCTACTTGCTTGGTAGTAAGGTCATAGTACATACTGACCATCCTACATTGAGGTATTTGATGGCGAAAAAGGATGCAAAACCAAGATTTATTAGATGGGTATTGTTGCTGCAAGAGTTTGATTTTGTGGTAAAAGAGAGAAAGGGGACCGAAAATCAAATTGCCGATCACTTGTCTAGATTAGAGGAAGAGGCTATGCTAAATCTTAGAGATAGGGCTGAAATTAATAATGCTTTTCCAGATGAACATGTATTAGATGCCTCTCATGATCTGATTCCATGGTTCGCAGACTTTGCTATTTATCTGGCAAGCGATTTGGTGCCCCCGGACTTGTCTTTTCACCAAAGGAGAAAGTTTATGCATGATGTGAAGAAATTCTTTTGGGATGAGCCTTACTTGTATCGTAGTTGTGCTAATGTAATTATTCGTGGTTGTGTGCCCGAGGTTGAGATGTTGAGTGTACTTGAAGCATGCCATTCATTGCCTGTTGGTGGACATCTTAGTGGTATTCGGACTGCGCATAAGATTTTACAGTGTGGGTACTAATGGCCCACCATCCACCAAGATGCTCATGATTTCGCCATGTCTTGTGATCATTGCCAAAGATAAAGAGGAATTTCAAAGAGGCAAGAGCTTCTTATGAATCCTATATTGGTGATAGAGTTGTTTGATGTATGGGGCATTGATTTTATGGGTCCATTTGTGAGTTCACAAGGGATGAAGTATATTCTTGTTGCGGTTGATTATGTATCGAAGTGGGTGGATGCAGTTGAGCTACCCAACAATGAAGCTAAAAGTGTCACAACGTACTTGAAAAAGAATATCTTCTCCAGATTTGGTACCCCGAGGGTGATTATCAGTGATAGAGGTTCCCAATTTTGTAATAAGTTTTTCAAGGCGCTACTTGAGAAGTATGGTGTCCGCCATAATGTAGCCACTCCTTACCATCCACAAACTAGCGGACAAGTTGAAGTGTCCAACAGAGAGATCAAACAGATTTTGGCGAAGACTGTGAATGCTAATAGAACAGATTGGTCAAGGAAGCTTGATGATGCTCTATGGGCCTATAGCACTGCGTACAAGACCCCCATAGGTATGTCTCCTTACCAACTTGTATATGAGAAGTCTTGTCATTTACTGGTAGAGCTAGAGCATAAGGCAATGTGGGCAATGAAGAAGCTAAATTTGGATTGGGGCGCCGCATCTAATCAAAGAATGAATGACTTGAATATTCTTGATGAGTTTCGCCTAAAAGCTTATGAAAGTTCAACCTTGTACAAAGAGAAGATGAAGAGGTATCATGTTCAAAGAATTGAAAAGCGAGAATTTGTGGTTGGTGATCTTGTGCTTCTATTGAACTCTAGGTTGTGCTTGTTTCCAGGCAAACTCAAGTCCAAATGGACTGGGCCATTTTTGCTCACAAAAGTGCACCCCCATGGAGCGGTTGGGCTTGAAAATAGTGAAGGAACTAGGTTCATGGTAAACGGGCAAATGATGAAGATCTATCTTGGAAATGCTGAAAGTGTGCAAGAAGTGATTGAGGCCTATCATCTTGATGAAGTCTGAGTAATCAAGAGGCCTACGTCGTGCCGCGATGTTAAATCAAGCGCTGCTTGGGAGGCAACCCAAGATGTACAATCTAGCCAACGATAGGTTTTTGTTTTCCATCTAGCAGTTTTTGTGTTTAGTTTATTCTCTGTATTAATTTAGATAGGTGTTTTAGTTTTTGTGTGTTGGCTAGAATTAGCATAGGGTCCGTGTCTAAAAAGTTTCCAGAAAATGTAAAAAGAATACCCTAATGGTTGCTACATATGCAGGTATGCTATGAAAATTCTATAGAAAATGGTCTGGTGCAGAGGTCTACGGACCCCATCGACGGTCCGTCAATCCATCCACAGACCGTGGATAGTGTCTGTAGATCCCAGGTAAGTCCCTAAAACTTGTCCAAGTGTAAGGGTGATCTATGGTCCCAATCTATGGACCGTAGATCGACCCACGAACCGTAGACGGGGTCTCATGGATCCAAAACCCTAATGCTACCTGACCCGACCCGGACCCATCCTATTTAAAATCCCCCAATTTTAAATCATTCCACTTCCCTCCATTTACTCCCAAACCGTTTCATAACTTCCCAAACTCCTTAAATCACTCAATAATCACTCCATCACTCCCCAATTAATCTTCCCTTTCCTTTTCCCCAAACTCCTAAATTCCCTTTCCTCTCCAAAAATTCCCACAAGGTCCGGTGTTCGGGTTAGTAATGAAGAGGGAATTATTTGGTCTTGCTAAGCTTAGTGTCGTCACACAATCACCCCACTCCTTGTTGCTTGTACGGTATTAGACTTTCCCCTCACTTTGAATTTCGGTTCATAGATTGAATATAGAAAGTCGGGAGTCGGGTCTTGACCTTGGGTAATTGTTAAATGAAATTGCATGATAAAATTGGATGTTACAATACCCTTGGAACGATAGATAGTGATTGCGTTGCCTTGTTGTATGTGATTATAAGTTTAAATGTAAGTTTTGACTTAGGGTTCGAAAGTTTGTCTTAAATACTTGGTTAAAATGATTAATCGGAATCCTGAGAATGACAAACTAGCATGATTCAATGTTGCAATGCATGGTTGGACTAGGATATTGTTGAAAATGGTCTAAGATGTGGACTTGGAAAATAAAGAATGGCTGAAATCTGGCACAGATCACATCCACGATACCCCGTCCATGGACCGTAGATCAATATATGGACCGTAGATCAATCTACGGACGGTAGATCAATCTATGAACAGAAGATTAGACTCGTAGTTGGATGCACCTGAAAATTTAACCAAGTTTGAAACCACGGATGTGGACTACTAGATCAATCTACAGACCGTTCTATACATCCGTGGTTTCCATCTGCGACCAGTATTGTTGGTCCTCTGATCCACGGAAGGGTTCCATAGATCGTAGATCAGTGTACGGACTGTAGTTCTCCTCAGTGGATGACCACTGTAGCCTCTTTCTGAAATATTCATGGGATTTTGTTACTGTTCATTTATAGTTCTAATTATTTTTTAGTTTGTTTATGGTTAGTTTTGGCACTAATATCTCTTCCACAGGTACTATGGCACCCAAGAAGCTAGTCACCTGCTCAAAACAGGGCAAGTCAAAATTTGTTGCTCCTAGCTTCAGGTTAATCGATGAGGACACGGACACGGAAACAGATCCAGCATACGTTCCTCCCAAGACAAGTACTTCTCCCATTGCACCCTGAGCCACCAGAGGCACCCCCCCAGAAGGTGATTCCCGACGTAGTCACTATCTCCCACTTTGATGAGCAACACACATTGATAGGGTCACCGACTGGGGCTGCTTCCAGTTCAGCTACTGGGTCTACGTCTAGCTCCGAATCTTCTCATACTTCTGGCTCTGAGTCTAGCCAAGCTTCAGGGTCCGATTCTGCCTATGCTTCGGGATCCAATGCCAAGTCAGCCATAGGGTTCGGCCAGAATGAACAAGAAGCCTCGTCTGATAAGGCCACTAGCTCAGAGTCAGTACCATTACCAAGGAATGAGAGCCCTATTCCAGTGGCTGGTGAGCCAAACAGATGGTGTGTTGAGGGCTAATGGCAAATCTAGTGGGATGCCAAGATGATTAATGACAAAGAGAAGATGGCCCGACTTATTACAGAGGAGCGCAGAGTCCTCACAGGGAGCTTGCACACTGTCCCCGACATCCACCGACTTTTTAATCTTCACAAGTGTGATTGGATGGCTCAAGATCCAGGGTCTTATAGTGAGGAGATTGTTCGGGAGTTCTACGCCTCCTATGCCGCCACTCCTCATGGTTCAATCTCTAAGAAGTCAAAGCCCATAGCCCAGGACCCTCTCACTTCCACTATGGTTCGCGGTTGTCCGGTGGACATATCACATGCCACCATCAGTCACTTTCTCTATGGTCCTACCACGGGTCACTCTTGGTCACTAAACACAGCGGAGTTTGATTACACAAGGGACATCGTGCGGAGCGGCGCTCTCCAGAAGAATGCTAAGCAATGAGAGACTGTTATACTATGGTTGGCTATGTACATTGTTGTTTGTGGCCAAGTTCTTCTGGTTGTTGGTGCGTAACAGGGTGTCGCCGATAAAAACTGACAATCAACTTACATGGGATAGAGAGGTCATGGTTACAACATTGGTAGCAGGAGTGGAGATTGACTTTGCCTGCATGCTTCTAGCAGAAATTCACGAGAGGGCATTCAAGACCTCCACTACTTACCCCTTTCCATGTTTGATTTTCCAATTGTGCAGGGACTCTGGAGTGCCGATGTGGCATTTTGATAAGTTAATCCACCCTACCGGGACTTTGGATATAGGCCTCATTCGAGATGAGGAAAATGTGGCGGCACCTCACAGAAAGCCCCAGGTTGAGGTACCTCCCTTGGGCGCAGATCTTGCAGATTCTGTGGGGCAGTCACAGGGAGGTGACCCAATTATACCAGATCACACCGATACTGTCCCGACCTCCTCTTCCCAGGCTGCTAGTACGACTCCTAGCTCATCCCGGTCCACACCACCATTAGGAGCTGCTGTTGTACCGTTGGCCAGCATATAGAAATTAGAGGCTCAAATGGCCACACTGTTGCAACACATCCAGCCTTGGATGCAAAAAGTCGATAGCTGAGTCCGAGGCTAGAATAGAGCGAAGGATGGAGGGCATGATGGACCAGAAGATTCAGGCCGTTAATAAGAGTCTCGATGCCTTTGAATTGAGAGTCCTCGAGTGACCAGCCCCGACCATGGATCTATCCTCTTTTTAGTCCGAGTTAGCCAATCTCTGGGTTGACGTTGATGCCATTCTTTCCACCCCTACAGTTGAGCCTCAGGCTGCACCTATTTCGTTAGTTGATGACACGGTGCTGGATGCTTTATTCAGTAGGACCGCCGAGGAAGGGCTTGAGCCTACACATACAAAAGACAAGAGGCACCGTTCTAGTCGCACTGAGGAGGAAAAAGCCCAAAAGAGACAGCATAGGCAAGAGAAGGAGGATAGGAACGCTTTGATTTTAGATGAAGAGTTGCGCCAATAGATGGTGCATGAGAGTATTGCAAGGGCATCGAGTTCTGCCCCAGTTGTAGAGGTCCCACCTGTCGTGAGGGACGTTGTGAGCACCACTAATGGTGCTATGATAGTTGATGTGGTCACTAATGAGGGTGACCCAAGTATGGTTCCAACAGGCTCCGGGAAACTGGACCCACCCGCTAGTTTATTATTCTTCGGCTCTATGCGCCACATGTTTGCTTCACCCAATCCATTATCTTTTACTGGATTTGTATGCATTGGGGACAATCACATCTATTTTTGTTGGGGTAGGGTAAATGAATTGTGAGTGATAGGGTGAAGTATGTGTAACCCAACTCATAAATCCTCTCTTTGGGTTTTTTTTCCCTGTATTGAACCAGCATGTATTAGGATCTTATGTATAAAAACAAAGAACAAAATGAAGAATGATGGCTTATGGAAACAATTGACACCCGTACAAATTTTGTTATGTGTGCTAAAATTTGTAGGCTAAGACAAGTTGAATGTGTTGGCTCTGAGTATGACATGATAACGAATCAACTTGATGGCATGACTTGAGCTGAAACTTGAACTGGGTAATCTGATAATGAAACTATGTACCCAGAGTGCGTGAGAATAGTTGACTGTTCAGACAGTTTTTGTGCAAAAGTAGAACTTGCCCGGTTAGTCCTGCTAAGACAATTCACTCTAGTGGCTAGGAAGTGATCATAGACCCTTGTTCTGATAAGTCCACAAATTGCTTAAAAGAAGGATCTAACCATAAATGCTCCTTTTGATCCAAATGCTTTGAGCCTAAAATTAGACCATATCTTTCGAAAGCCCGAACTCACCTTCCCATAATTGACTACGTTGAACCTGGTCCCTCCTTGGACATGTACATCTCGACTTAGGCCAAAAGCCTAAGTTGAGGGTGGCTAATGTAAAAAAAAAGTAACTTCAATCTTGGCCTTGACCCGACTTTAGGTATTGTGCACCTCAACCAATGGAAAATCCATAAATTGAGGGTGGGTATGAAAAGAGTTTGATGTTGAGAAAAGAGAGGAATGGATGTGACTTGTTGAAAGCTAAAGAAAAAGGATAAAACGCAAGAAAGAGATAAAAGTAAAAATTAAAAAGATCTACAAAGTCTAAAGTCACATCCATGATTGAAGAAAATCAAGGGAAAGAAGGCAAAACGGTAGGATGTCAACAATAGGGCAAAAAGAGGTTGAAAGCCTAATGTAATGTCAAGGAAGGCAGAAAGTCACTAAGAAGTACCCAAATGTACCACACCTGACCCTGAACCTACGTTACAAGGCAAGAAAGTCCTATAGTGATCCTAGAGTCTAGTTTGGAGAGTCTAAGCAGTGAAAATAAGGGCAAGCCTATGTACTGAGCACTAACTGTACTTGAAGTTATTTCTGAGTGTGAGTGTTAAATGAATACTTGTACTCAAAGTCATAGTCATTGTGTGAAAGAAAAGGGATTTCGTTTGAAGTAAGGGCACTAGTTACATTGTCGGAGAGTTGGTACTTTGGTGAGGGTGAAACAGTGTATGTTGTGTGATTGGTTGGTCGATCGTTGTCATGGTTTGATCCGCATGAATTAGCTTGTCGAGTCTATGAGAACAAATTTTGCACCCGGAAAGTGAGTGTGATAGAGTCATGTGATTGCTTGTGCTTGAAATTCTTGCTTCTATACAAGTGTAATTTAGAGTCTTAGTGCGTCGCTTGAGGACAAACAACGAATTTAAGTTGAGGGTGTTGATATACCGTGAGTCTATGGTATTTCTAATACATTTCACTTACAAATTGTGTGTGTCTAGGGCCTGTTTGTATTAGTTTTTATGTGTTTTTATCATAATTTGCAGGAAAGATGTTTAGGCGTGGAATTAAAGAGACAACTGAAAGAAATGCAAAAAAGGGCATCTACAGAGGTGATCTACGGACCGTAAGTCCATTGACACTCCGTAGAGAGTGGTCATAGATCAACAGGCAAGGTATAGAAGGCAAATCAGGGAAATCTGACCAAGTGTGGAACCACGATGGACATTGATGGTCCGTAGATGGATCTACGGATCGTACTGTTGATCCATAGATTGATGCTGCGAGGGTTCCAGTACCTGATGTTTGAAAAATTCTAAGTATAGAGCTACAGAGAGGGATTGACGGACCATAGATTGATCTACGGTCTGTACTGCATTTCCATCATTTGCTTTAGAGAAGCTGATTTTTGGAAGCTGAAATATTTTCTATGTCCTGGCTGGCGGAAGGGACCCACGGACCGTAGATCCATTGACGGTCCGTGAGTCAGTCTCGTTGAAAGAAGACGCGTGCTTGAACATACTTTCCTTATTTTGTTTCCCTTTTAATTTAGGACTTGTTTTCTATAAATAGGGCATGTAAACCTCGTTTTTGGGGGATAGACATTATTGTTTTATTCTAGTTCTCGACTTGGGGGATTAACTTGAAACTTTAGCAATTCTTAATTTTCTAAGTTTGTTTTGAAGATTTTGGTATTGCAAATCATGTTGTATTTATGGGTTTATTATTCTTCTTCCGTAAGTTCATAATTCTTTCATCTAAAACAATGAATTGTGTTCATATAATTATGGGTAACTAAACTCCACAACTAGGGTTGTGGGAACCATGAGCGATTAACAAAGTATGAATAGTAAATAAACAATTCTTGACTAGTGTTTTGTATGCATTGATAATTCTTTCGTTTAGAAGTCTTTTTAAAGAGTGCACGCGTTAGAATTTGCCTTGTTGCCACTTGCCGGACCAAGGAGGTAATCAATAAGAAAAGAATTATCAACGTAGATTTAGTGTGATACTATCTATTAAGCTAGTGTCGATTGGTGCGAAGTAATAACTAATCGAAACATCGGTTATGATGTCTAATATGAGGTAAAGGTAAGGGTTAGTAAATTATACACACGTAGCCGGACCAAGGTGCGAGGTGAAATTCTCTAGATGCTGGACCAAGGATTTAGAGATACCTAACTTATCACTTTGCATGTAGTACACTAGGAAAGGATTGCTATTACTAGGATTACTGCGTTATGAGCTTGTGGGGAACACGTATACCCTAGTTATTTCTCTCATTTTGGTAACAACAAAAATTGACTTTTGATTACTGATTACTTATTGAATTCTTACAATTTGTTTCACAAAACCCCCCCTTTTTAATTACTTGTTTCCGAAAGTAATTTGACTAATTGAATATAATTTTTGGTTAAAGTAAAGTCTACACCATTTTCCTCGTGGGATCGACCCCAACCTACAAGTTGGGTTCTTTACTTTATAACGATCGCTTATGCTTCTTTAGGGAGGTGTAATTTGAGCGTATCAATGTTCTTTCAAGACATTCTAAGTTTATTTCATGAGTTCACCATTTGAGACTATTTCCTTATTATTTAGGTATTCCCCTGAGTAGTAAGCCAGGCCAAGGGTTTGCTTGGGGCCAGCAATGGTTCTCGATTGTCGGCCGGGGTGTTGGTTCGGGGCGTGACAAACTTTGTATCCGAGCACATAATTTAAGAGTCCAAGGGAGTCGATAAAGAAGTTTCTGTAGAGTCCTAGTTATCGGTGTGAAACGTGCCACATCTATAATTAGGAGGCTGCATTATTTTAGGAACTATCTCACTTCTTTCTTTCTCATTTCGTGCGATAGAGTGTATATCTATAAAAGGGTCTTTCTAAATCGTGCTTGCAGGTAACTGATTGTAAGCTGGGCTTTGTTTGATGAGGACTTCTTGGGGCATTTCTTTACGCGTGAGCTAAAAGAAACAATGGTAAGAGAATTCCTTACCCTTAAGTAGGAAACTATGAGTGTCCATGAGTACAGTATGAAGTTCACACAACTTTCCCTCTATGCTCCGAAGATGGTTGCTGAGATGAGAAGTAGGATGAGTTTATTCGGTGTGGGGTTGTCTCTTCTTTCAAGCAAGGAAGGCAAGGCAACTATGCTGATAGGGGATATGGACATAGTAAGGGTGATGATCCATGTGCAATAGGTTGAAGAGGACAAGTTGAGGGATATGAAGAGTTTAAGCATAAAAGAGCTAAGACATCAGGAAATGAGTTCGGCTGGCAAAAGGGTAATGTGAACCGGTCTTCTTTCCAACATAAACAGAAAGGACCTGTTCCATCATCTGCTAGTGCACCCTGCACCAAAGAAGAAAAGTGAGTGCAATAGTAAGAATTTCAAGGCTAAACCTGCCTATTCTGAAGGTAGTATGGCACAAGGGGGTAGTAAGCCTCATGCATGTACTAGTTGATCCACTTAGTGAGTTAGGTTCTATGCCCTTGGCAAGGTATAGGATGACCCTTGAAGCGTGAGGCAAAACGATGTATCATCACATAGTTCTTAAGTGATTGTTGTCGGTTACAGAAACTCCATGTCAGTAAATTGTATTTTTATATACATCGAGAGTTCATTTGTATCTTTGCATACATTAAGAGTTATTATTGTATTTCTAAATACATAGAGTTGTTATCCATGCTTTCAAATCTTTTCTTTATAATGCATTTACATTATTGCTTTATATTGAAATGAGTTAAGTTGAGCCCAGTTATGTTCTTTTAGTTCCTTTCAAGCTTATGTCTTGTGTTAGAATTCCCCTTGCATGCTCGTACATTCAATGTACTAATACCAGTTGCCTGCATCTTATTATGATGCAGATACAGGTAACCAGGATCAACATCTACTGCTTCATTGATCTAGTTGAGCATTGAGAGTCTTGTGGTGAGCCTCCTTACTTTTCGGAGGATCCTTATTTGCATTGCTTTACTAGTTTTTCAGTTGTTAGGATGATCGAGGGTCTTGTCTTGACATCCCTCATAGTTTTAGAGGCTTCATAGACTGTTAGTTATTTCATTTGTCATTATCTTGTTATTAGCTAATGTTGAACCTTGAGTTGCCATTTTGTCTAGTTGAATGTTCTTTCAAGACATTCTAAGTTTATATCATGAATTCACCCTTTAAGACTATTTTCTTGTTATTTAAGTCTTCCGCTGAGTAGTAAGCCAGACCAAGGGTTTGCTTGGGCCAACAATGGATCTCGAGTGCCGGTCATGTCCGAGGTGTAGGCTCGGGGCGTCACAATTTGTTTTGGTTAAAGTTTTATATAATTGTCTAAGCTCATCTGTTGATTTTATTGGTTTTTCAGGTTTCAATCTGTGTGATTCTGATATTGTTCTTGAGCGTGTTAAGTCTCCTCGACTTTTGTAAGTGTATAATAACTCTTTAGGATACTTTGATTATCATCGTGTGACTTCTTTAATTTCCATGTCTCTTAATTAGGTTTTTTTTTTCTTTTTTTGTTTAAAATTTTTCATGTTGGCCATTCATTTTTGTAGCTTTCAACTGTGATATGTATTGTAAAGTCGAAATTCCACTTTGATACAACCATAGTAATTATAATAAACAATATTAAAAAAATACTCATTGCAATACAAAAGTTGTAGCTATGTAACAAAAGAGCTAGCTATAAAAATTATGATATTATACTATATATGTTGGGTTCGAAAGTAATCAGGGTGTCATGTGAAAGCTTACAATTGCAATTTACTTTGAGATAAATCTAAAGAGAAATAAAAGCACACTAAAAATATATTATTAATATGGTTTGATCAAGAGACATATATATTAGAAACTAATATTGAAAATAGAATAAACATGTTAGGAGAAAATCTCCCCATAAACAAAATTCTCTGAATGACTACATTGCAGATACTGTTGTGTTGTATTCTGGTATAAAAAGAGGGGTCTTCAATTTATAGAATTTCAAACTATTTCTCCAAGAAAGTAATAACTCAACTATGGAAGAAAATTATATTTTGTTTTAATGAAAAGTTAAAGCATTTATGGTAATACTTTGATTTTCCTTCAACAGAATAATAAACTTCAAATAAGGTAAGAAAATAAGGGCAAAAACCCTAACATATCTCCCCTTTTGGCTTGGATTTTCTGGAAAAATAATTTGGATGCTCTTTCTTTACATAATCTTCCTGATATGGCTTAATAATTGGAGCCATGTGCATTAAAATAAGCACAAGTCAATAATATTGGAGCCTAGCGTTAAATATTATGAACAAGGTTGAAAGTAGAGCTCATGTGTTAAAAGTAATATGCATTAGTTGAAAGTAGAGCCCAAGCACTAAAAGTTTGCAGGAGTTGAAAGTTGGAGCCCTTGCGTTAAGTAACAATGGATTGAAAATTTATTTTGTTTTAAAGATGGTGCATCAAAATTTTGAGAATATAGTTGCATTTTTTCTCCACATCTAGTAGACAAAACATATTCACTATCATCACATTGATCACATATTGATTTGAAACCACCTTGCTTTTGTATTCAACTTTGTTCAATTATTAGATTGTTGGATCATTGAATAATGTGCTCTGATACCACTTGTTGGGTTCTAAAGTAATTAAGGCGTCATGCGAAAGCTTACAAGTGCAATTCACGTTGAGATAAATTAGAAGACAAATAAAAGTATTCTAAAAATATATTGTTAATATGCTTTGACCAATCGGCCTATATATTATAAACTAATATTGAAAATAACATAAACATGTTAGGGAAAATTTTCCACATACACAAAACTTTCTAAAGGACTACATTGTGGATACTATTGTGTTGTACTCCGGTACGAGAAAAGGGGTCTTCAATTTATAAAATTTTTGAATTTTTCATCAAGGAATGAATAACACAAATATGGAAGAAAATTATATTTCTCTCTCCAAACTAATTAGAAATTTCTCACAATTTTTCTGCAAATCGGGAGCCCATTTACGCGTGATCTGATTGCTAAGGGCCTGAACCTACATCTTGAGAAAATGTAGTGCAGAGTATGCGTAAGTACTTGAAAGGTACTGAGCATGCAGAATAGAATAAATCTGAACAATATACACAACTTAACAAGCATATAACTGAGCATGATGTAAGATAAGCATGATACTATACTCGAAATACTTAATATGAACTAACTAAATGCAATGACCAAGTTTATAACATTCTGAAACTGAATACTGAATTGCAACTAATAACCGGGCCAATGCAATAGAATCTGATTGTGGGAGCTACTAATAACCGACATAAAGCCACATGAGCTAAACGTGGAATACAATGTATATGCCCTATCGAGATGACCCAATATACCCTCCCAGAGGTATAGAGACATGACTGGCATGATCACTAAAATGTAAAAGGGCTTATAAACCTACGGGGCACATAGTTCTGGGACTATGAGGGTGACTGAATCTAGTCCAACTCGGTATTAACTCTACTCCCAACTGATTGTGTAATTAACATGTTATGACGTAATTTATGTAATACCGAATGGCTCAAAATACTAACATGCTAACTGAAAATGCAACATTAATATACTGATAATGAAACATTCTCAATTGGAGCATGTATAATTGAATGAGTTGACCTAACAAGTGTAATTCATGATCTATACGAATCTACACAACTAGGGTTCTGAATTTCATGCACGAAACTACGCAACAATATTACGAAATCCTAATAATCTCATTTGGATCTTTCTAACATCTAAAACCCAACAATTTCTAACATTCAAGAAATCTTAGATCTAGATAATATTAAGAGAATCAAGATTCTTACTGAAATCTAGGGACCTAATGGGATAAAGTGTCACGACCCAAGGGTACACCCTAGGTGTAACATGGAGTACTTGACCCCGAAGGGGTCTCATACAAGCCCTTAGCATATCATAACATAAGATAATAGAAAAGTACGTAAATTTTAAAAACTTTTAGCCATACAATCGAAGTCTTTTCATATAAGCAAGTAGAAGTCTTTTCTACACTTTTGTCTCAAACCATCTAATGCAACTTTAGAATAAAACTCTTGGAGCATAGACCATACAATAGTCTCAACATGAAAATAAAAGACATAAAGGTACTAGTGGGTTTTGTCCTTGAAGTTATGCGGACTCACCAAAATCTTCAACTTCTTTGCTCCTTAGAAACCTATCTCCAAGAATAGAACTCAAGTCTCCAAACCCTACATTTGATTAGAATGTAGGTAAAGTATGCGTTAGTACAACATGTACTAAATATGTTAGCTAGCATAATCATAAGATCGTAAGACAAGGGTTAGTCAATATAAGACATAATCCATAATCATATGAAATACTTCATGAAACATAAACTATAAGCATAAGAGACAATATCATACTCATAAGCAAAGTCTCCAACATAATCATCATATAAGTATTATTCAACTCCTAGTCATTTGTACCATAATAGGACTACACTCAAGTAACCTCAAAGCATAGTTATGCAATTCATCAATAGCATCCCATAATACCATCCAACCTAAGCACTCCTTTTAGGTCATCATACACTACACCATTTTAGGTCTACAACCACACTAATTCTGGGCTACGTTTGTAAAGTGTTGCCTAAAGTAGTTTTGGCAACACTTTTAAAGCGTAGCCAAAGTTTTTAACTTTTAGTTACGATAATATTGGCAACACTTCAAAAGTGTACTCTTTAATGGTATAAGCTACACTTTATAAGTGTTGTTACAATATGATATAATTGGCAACACCTATTTACATATATGGTCACACTTTTAAAGTGTCCTATTTTATAATTGAAAAAACAACACATTATAAGTGTGGCTTTAAAATTTTCACTAAAATATTATATTCCCTCCAATATTTATAACTCTCCCTCCCATTTTTATTAAGAAAAAAAAAATCATAAAACATTAAAAAATACTTTTCCCCTAAATCAGAACTGAAGTACTGAAGAACACAGTGAGTCCCCCAAATCGAGCTGAAGAGTTTTCTCTCCGTCAAACTTTCTCGCAGAATCACGGAAGAACACGCTAAATATCTGAAGAACTTCTCGCTGAATCACTGAAGAACTTCTCGCTGAATCGCTGAAGGTTTATCAGGTAAGTCATAAAACATTAACACTATCTTTTTCCCCAAATCAGAAAAACTTTCCGTCTATTTGAGAGCACGATTTTCTCTCCAAACTAATTCTAAAGAACACGATTTCGGTCAAACATTCTCACAGGTTTCACTATTTCACGTTGAAAGGCTGAAGAACACTATTTCACAATTTCTTGTTGAAGGGCTGAAGGTTACGCCTCACAAATGAACACGCCTCACTAAAATGCTTTACTTGAGAAGATGGTGTCTTAAAGCTTCATCACATTTTGTTGGAATAGGGTTTATCAGGTAAGAAATTGTATCTTTGAAAGTCTAAATTTTAGCTTTAGGGTTTTGATATTCTTGTGTTTGCATTTACAAGTTTTGTTGATTTTTGATATTCGCCTGGACAATTCTGAATGAGACATGCCTTACTCAGTATAATATGATGATAAGGAAAATTCAGCTATCCAACAGATGTAATATGTGTAAAAGGAAGGGGAAACAACAACATAATAGGTTGTCATTTGTCTTAATATTGAAGCCTAGCTCTTGTTTACTTATTCTCTTTTGCAATGGAGGCATGTTCATTGCTAAGGGTGGTAGTAAGGTTCTGGTGGAGCCTCATACACATGGAGGTGTGTTCATTGCTAAGGGCGGAGATGATCTTTGTACTAAGAATTGGTACCCGGTGAAACCGTCTACAGTGAAAAGAGAATCTTTGTTCAGGTTATAACCTTTCTTTTATCTTTATGTTAGATTTTTTACTGTTCTGTTTGTTGTGTGTGTGTTTTTTTATGACTCTTGGTACCAAATGATTGTAAGGTAGTCTTTCTTGGATGGCATCATAACTTAGTGTTATAAATTTGGTTATTAAGTTGATCTAAAAGTACCAAATGCTTGCCTGCTTGAGTCCTTTGATTTCCTCTCCTCCTTGATCTCAGACAACTTGTATTATCTGTGCTATGATGCTCAATATACCATAAGTCGGGTAATCTGCAAGTAGCTATGTGATGTCCAATTTTTCTCTTATTTTACTGACCCTTTAACTCTTGTTTTCACCATTCTTAAATATGTTCATAAGCATCATGCAGCTGCTCTCTACACCTTTGAATAAACAGATTCAATGCTATAGTCACAACATATAGATTAAGTAAGATAAAGAGGTCTTTTTTCTGCACATTCTGCATTTACAATATTATGAAATAAGAATAAACGAACCTAACACCAGTTTAGATTATACTGTTTCAGGAGCAAGGTTTGTTACTGCATCAGTTGTCTGCCGAATAACACCATGGACATCTCTAAAGTTCAAAGCATATATGTGCCTCTTCAACAGACTAACGAGATTAGGCAAAATTCCAGCATTAAAAATCAATTGTTCGTGGTCTGCTAGGTAGGTTGACTACTGCGACTTGATTTTCAAAATTATTTTTCCCACTTTCAACTAGACTATTCTATGATCCATAGACTATTAAGGAAGTAAATGTCAATGAAGTCTCTTCTCTTAGGGAAGAAATTCATGAAATGATACAAGTAGTGCATGAGCTAACCTTCCTTCACATGGTGTGCAACTTCCTTCACATGTTGATGCAAGTAGTGCACGATCTGTAAAAGGGTAAAATCTTTCTAAATCTTCCAACTCAATTAATGCTTCTACTTTGGAAAAGGTATTTATTATTTCATATTAACAAAAAGGTTAAATCTTGAACTTTTTAATGTGAAAGAGGGTGCAAGAATGTTGTCGATCCTTTATTTGATACCTATTTAGATAACATCAGTTCATTTGAGTTGAACACTTGATAAGTCTGTTTATATATTTTATAACACTGTTTTACCACTCAAACTTGGAAACCAAACAGAAGGTGCATTGGAATGATTAGAAATGAATTTTGAGGGTTCTTTTTCTCCATGCAGGTAGATATTTTAGTTGCTTCTCAAAACTGTAGTCCTTTCCCTAAGTTAGCTTTCGTGAACTTAGTTCTGACTTAACTTTTATTCCTTGTAGTTGCAAGAACTAATTAGGTAATATCTTCTTAGAGACATCACCTTTTACTCGACATAATTTACATCATCCACCACTTACATCTAGAAGTATTATCATCACTAAGTCACATGTTTCTGCTAAGCTCTTTTTGTCGTTTACACCGTAATAGATGTTGAATACAAGTAGTTAAAGGATTAATCTCTTCTCATGTTGCATTTTGGTTTCACATTTTTTAGTTTCTGTTTTTTTCCATATGTGAAGTAAGTTTGGCTTAATACAAATAGTGTAGGTGATAACAATTTATTTTTTTCCTTATTTGGTTTTTGTTCTGGTGGGAGGTAGGAGATATCCCTGGAATTATCATGGTGCACACAAGCTAGCCTCAGTACCGTTGTAAAAGAGAAGAATAAAATTGATCTAACTGGATAAGAGAAGCATCAAAGATCTTAACATAAACTCGTAAAACCTCATTTTTTAAGATGAACAAAACCAGAACTAACAACAATATCAGCCGGTGATATTCTAATTGGACATTAATATACCACAACACACAACTACACCTAAATCCCAAACAAGTTGGGATTGAGTATAGGAATTCCAAGACCTTATAAATATTTCAAGAGAACTTCCTTCAATGATATTTTAGGTCTCCACTCACCATGATTTCACACTCAGGGACTAGCGCCTCTTGAGGTTGACGACATGCCCAAACAATCTCAATCGACCTCTCATTTAAACCTCAATGTGTGCTACTTGCACCTTCTGGAGCACAATCCTTGTTTTGACTTTCTTTATCTTTCATTCTTTAGCCAAATGAGTTTTTTCATGTGTATCTCTTAACTTTACTGTTTTGTTAACTTACTGTAGTATCTCTTGATTACTTATGAGTTTTGGACTATCATGTATCTGCAAGTTATATGTGCATTTTCCTTTTTGTTGGCACTTTGAATCATGCTCTTTTGTTTATTATAGCATATATTTGCACATTTATTTAGCTCGGGTACTTGTCCATTATTGTCGCTTACTGTAGATCAAGCTTGAGATTAAGATACTTTTGTTAGTGCAAGATTGTTTAGTATGACATTTCAAGAGGAGATAACCTTAGCTTAAGATAGATATGGCTTATCCCTGGCAGTTGATGGAAGAAAAAACCTTATCCTATGACACAACTCTCTTAATTCATGATCAAAAGACCATATTAGATAAAAGTATCTCATCCTACTCTTTCTTGCATTCTCAAATTTGACCTTTTTGTGTGACAGATAGTCTCTTCATTTCCTAAAACCAAATAAGGGAAATTCTTTTTGTGGGTTCTCCTTTTCCTCTAACCGTCAATGTTGCAGCTTATGTAGATACTTCATCTTCTCATCCAAGGTACATTTTATGGGTTTCCTCAATTTCTCATTGGCTACCAAGAATGTAAATTTATTATTTTAAATTATAATCTTGGTCATTTAATCCTCTAACTTACTTTTTGAATTCAAATAAATTGTACTGATGTTAATAATTGCTGCAGTTTCTCGTGGTGAATTTAGTGGAAAACTACCACTGAAAGGTTGAACTGGTTTTCTGTTGCACAAAACTGATGCTTTTTAGGAATGAAGTTGCTTGATGTAATCTTCCTTGTCAATTGAGCAGTAGTGTTTGCTCTTTCTTTTTTCAGTTGCCAAAATCACATCTGAGGCAGGTGTAGAATAAAGCAGAAGTTGAAACAACCAATATTGGAATGGCTTGGTGTATCCAGCATGACTGTAGCAGAATCATCCTTGAGGTTGACTCGGAGCAAATGACCACATGGTACAACAATAGCATTGCACCTCCATGGAGCATAATTGGCCTCATTCATCAACCTCATACTAATTTAATACAACTTCTACTACAATATACCAACTAAAATTGGCAATCAAACACAATCCTACAAGGACAACACTAAGACATTTATCTGAAGCAGGTGATGGCTAATCTTTGGAGTGTATGAGTTGTGTGTACTTTTCACTTTGTTGTTGAGGTTTGTCACTAACAACAACCTATTTTCCTTTGTTACTAGATCATTTTTGTTAGCTGTAGCATTTTGTTTTTGAGGTTTGTCACTAACAACAACTTGTTTATGTTCATGTCTCAAAGGAATAGCATTTTGACTGACTTTCTCATTTACAACTTGATTTTCAGAATTAGGGTTACCAACTTGACTAGGGGCATAGTTATGAGACTTACCTTATCTGCAGTAGAGTGTCTTGGTGTGGTTGGAGTTGATTTTCCTCTTTTTCCATGCTTTGTTTGGTGGAACTGCTATCCTGATTTACATGTCTGCATTAGAATATCTTTGGATATTTCTCTTGCTGCCCCTGTTATATATCTGCTGCAATCTGATATAATACATTGCTGCCTGAACTCAAAAAATTTGCAGTCTGCAATCTGCAATCTGGAACTGCTGCAATATTCAATTTGGAATTTCTTGCCTCTTCTATAACTGCTGCAATCAGATTTGTTGTGCATGGTTTGTTTTGATTTCTAAATTCACTTTAAATGTGTAGGGAGATTGAGGTGATCAAATTTGAAGGGTCGCCACAAGTCAACTTGATCTCGTTGAAGTAGATGATGAAGAGTTTTTGAAATATTGTAGAAGTTTGAATACATTATATTTGATTTGTGAAATATATTCAATGCTAGAATATATTGAACTATTGTAAGAGTACTTTTTGAACTATTGTGTACACATATTTAGAATATTGCTTTATAAGTATGTGTATGTACGCAAGACATACTATCTTTTGATGTTTATTGCAAATCTATATAATTTGAATTACTTATTAGCTAATTTAATGTTTGAGATTATTTATTGCAAAATCATATTGGTGTTTTTAATTAGAAATTGTGGCATATAAATATTTTATAGCCAAAATAATATTACCACACTTAAATGCGTAGCCATAGGGCTATAAATTGTGGTATGCACATGGGCAAGGACTACACTTCAAAGTGTTGTCATACATTAGATAGAAAAGGCAACACTTACAAATCGTAGGCAATAAGGAAGCTAAGGCCACGCTTAAAAGTGTAGTTCTATGAGATATAAATGTTGCTCTTTGAGGTACATAAAAGTGTTGCCATTTTGCCTTTTAGGCTACGCTTTTAAGCGTAGCTGAGTAGGCAACACTTGAACACTCTAAGGTAACGCTACTTTCGGGCACCCCTGGAAAAGTGTTGCTTAAAGTCCAAAAGTGTGGCCTTTTATCAAAGGTCATACTTTTTGCTAGTTTAGGCTACACTTTACTGGGGTGGCCGTAGGCCTAAAATTGTGTAGCATTAATCATAGTCTATATACATAGTCAAGACCTAGGGTACATGTACTAAGGGCACTATATTTCTAAGTAACCTCAAAGCACACTTGTGCAATGCATGAAGGGCATCCCATACTACCGTTCACACTAAGCATAACCTTGAAGTCACCTTATGCATACGTACCATTCACATGGTCTCATTCTTTAAATTACTTTAGTTAGACAAGGGAAATATCACCTTTAGTGAAACATATCTTGGAAGGCAACTATAGCAACAACCCAAGCTAAGTCTATACTATATAAGAGAACACTTCATAAGTAGCTTCAAGTCATACTTGTGCAATGTATGAATAGCATCCCATACTACTATTCACACTAAGTACCACTTTAGGCTATCAAACATACTCACTAGTTGGGGACTAGTCCCTCTTTACTATTTTCCATTAGCCATTTAAGGTACTTCTCTATTTAGTACAAGTCAAGTCACAACACATGAATGAATTCTATTTCTCAATTCAAGGCTACCAAGGAATGACACCCTATTATGCTAGACCAAACTAGTCATTTCGCTAACATAACTATATTATGCTAAGCTAACTACCTTGGATGGCATACTACCATGCAAGTCAGGCTATTCTAGGAAGGGTACAAGTGTTCCATCCTAACTAGTATGAAATGGTCCTAGACACACAAAGTCATTCTACCCTTATAAGTACACTATAATACTAATGCAAGCTATCCTTAAGAGAGTATAATTAACAATCCTAAACTACCTTTAGGGGAGTATATTTCATCAATCCTAAGCTACCGTGACTACTCCTAACTCAAGCTACCCTTGACATGCATCTTACAATGCTAAGTCAAGCTACCCTTACAAGCACACCAAGATTCTAATGTAAGCTACCCTTAGAAGAGTATGATCCCTCAATACGAAACTACCATTATGAGACTATAAGTCCTCAATCCTAAAGCTACCATGAAATGGTCTTGGCCAAACCAAGTCACGATATCATGAAAACATCCTAATAATGCTAGATCAAGCTACCCTTAGGAGAGTATAAATCCTCAATCCTAGGCTACCATGAAAATCCCTAACTCAAGCTATCCTTGACATGCACCTTACAATGCCAAGTCAAGCTATCCTTAGGAGAGTATGATTCCTCAATCCTAAGCTATCAATCTTGGTCTTGTCTTATCAAGTCAAAGCTATACATGAAGGGAAAATATGTCACAACTTCAAGTTATTCTACACTAACAAGCTTTGATTCATTTTAGGTTATTAAGCCAACCTAGAATCATTCTATGGGAGAGAGCCTTGCATCTCCTAGCAGTTTTATGCCTAAGTGTGTAAAAGAGAAATAATACACAACAATATCACATAATATTGGCTTTACCCCCAATTGATGACTACAAGCCTTATTCTCAAGATTTACTTCTTACTATCTTCATTATACCTAAATTTCAAGGTATTCTAATCACATTCTTCATTAGTAGGTGATTCTAGTCATATTTGATCATAACGGTTCAAATTCACTTTACTAGTTATGATCCTTAATATTCAATAAAGTTTAGTTCAATTCATGATTATATGTTCCTAACCTTGAACAACTACTACACATGACATTGATTTTAGAAGATCAATTCTAATTCTTCAATTTCACGTTTCATGGCATAAACCCACACAATGTCAAATTCATCAATTAGACTAGGGTTAACCATAGAAATCACATAAATTCATCATAATATCATAATTCAATTCTAATTCATTCATAATTAGGTATTATCCACTAGATTGGAATCATACCTAAACACTACCCGCAATGTAGGAAGAAACCCTAGCTAGAGTTGGGTTTTGACTTCACAATTGGGGGAAAACCTAGGGGGAACTATGGGTGGAAGAACCCATAGATGATTAAGATAAAATACCATAATTCAAAGCTAACCAAGATTGAAACATTGGAGGAGAATTTTCCCTTTTTCCTTCTCTTCTTCTTCTTCTTCTTCTTCACTTCTAGAGAGAGAATTATTTAGAGAGAATTTGGGTTCTTGGAAGAATGAACTAATTGACTTAGTTTAGGGGTATATTAGGCTTATATAGGTGGTTTAAGAACTAACCAACTGACCTCCCTTAAACCCTAACTAATTACCAATTAACCCCTATGCCCCTAACTTAAAACCTAAAACTCAAAATTTACCTCCACCTATGAAACCCTCACCCACGGACCATGGGTGGATCTACGGACCACGCTGCACCTTTGTACGTGAGGTACTGGAGCTAGAAGTTGCAGGTGAACTTTGGATTTGACCCATGACCCCAACCCACGGGGCGTAGGTCCATCTACTGGCCGTATATGGCTTCGTAGGTGATTGCTTTTTGACAGCTTTTGGGGTTGTTTTGAGGTCCTTCTCAATGACCATTGGGTGGTTCTTGGGGGGGTTGTACCTTGACGCCCTAACCTTGAAACCCTTATTCTAAGAATGGGAAGTCATTTTACGAGTTTAACCCTCATTTCTAACTATAAAACTTTCATGCAAGTCTCTAGAACTCTCAAGTTTAGTTCACTAGTTTTAGGGGGATAACAGATAGGAACCCACTAGTGAAATCCCACTTACCTTGTGACAAATTTCACGGACAAATCTTTCAATCTTGGGGCTGGAACTGATGAAAACCTGGTGGGCTCTGGACTAGGGCTTGGTCGACTCTTTCTCCTTTTACGTTCTATGGTTTTTCAGTTTGGTGAATGATTTGCTTAGGGTAGATTCTTATTAAGTTACTAGGCTTAAACTAATCAAAACTCCGTAGTTTTGGGGTCCAAAACTTCGTAAAAAGACCAAACGACCCCTGACTTAAGAGCTTTCAGCGGCACCGATGGATCGGACCGATGGTCCGTGGATGGATCGATGGTCTGTCCTAGTGACCTTTATTAAGGGTTCAGAGAGGAGGGTTCTGGGGTCTCCATCCATGGACCAGGACAACTGGCCGTGGCCTGGCCTACGGTCCGGCCATGGGTCGACCCTTAGAGGAACTTTTGGACTACTTCTAAGGAGGGCTACAGGTGGCCATGTCACCTTACGGTCTGTGGGTGGTGCCTGCAACTTCGGTAAATCTGCAATTTGGTAGTTCTAGCATACAGGGTATTACAAAGACACTAATAATTGAGCTAAATTGAACTTAAATGAGTGCAAAGCTACAACTCATCACCACCCCAACTTAAAGTTTTTCTTGTCGTCAAGTTGATCGAGAACACAAAAAGCTCAGTAAGGGTGTCTACAAGAGTACTCAAGGAGAGCTAACATGCAAGTTCTATAGCAATAGTACTCTGAATAACATAATACCCTAAATCTTGATTAAAATGCATCAAATGATCACTAGCCGGTCCCAACACAAGCTCAAGCTCACTTTAGCTTCTTTTCTAATGAAAGAACATGTTTCAACAAGTGTATTCAAGTATCCTCACATTAAGAACGATTTGATGCTCTCACAAAGCAAATTCAACAAAGGTGTAAGGAATCAATGCAACTTCCACTCTCTCAAAATAGAAATACATGCAAGCTTTGTCTCATAGGTTTGCCCATATTTTCCAAGTAACACATCACCTAGTTCATGCAAGATCTCAAGGGTCTTTCATGCTTGTATTGGGGCTGAGGGTTAAAGTATGATCAATTTGGATTGGTGACTTTACCTTTTCAAAGCATTGTTGCAATCATCATTACCTCTTCTCATGTTCTTCTCCTACTTTTTCATTTTAGAACTCAACATTTGACTTGTCACTCACTTTATTTGGACTCCCACTGATTGCATTCACTTATATTTTTTAATTCTCATTTTCAAAAGCATCTTCATCACAATGACTCTTTTTTTTTACAAGGAGGAGTTCCTTATTTTTGTAACAACTTCCAAAGTTGAGTATTATTTCATATTAATTTTCTATTCACTTGGCTTTCATTCCTCCTTCCTTTTCACACCCCCAACTTAGGCATTTGGACTAAGTTGCATACACAAGCATAACAATTCTTCAAAAAAAAATTTTGGTGAGAAGGTAAGGAAAGTTTTGTTCAAGAGGCTTTCTTTTGTTTTTTGCCAACAAATAGGTTAGGCACAAATGGTGCCCAAAATTGATGCACACCCTCCCAAGATAGTCACAAAGGATTATGGACAATTCGGTACCCTCTTTGAATTGTTGCTGGAGATCATATCTCATATTCACCAAGATCAAAACAATTTGACTAACAAGGAAAATTCTAGGACTCCACATACATGCTTCCAAGTAAGACCTCACCACCCATGGCATTTCGGAATACACTAATTTAGTACATCCTAAAAAGATCAAAAGCGTACTTGCGATGTTCATTGAAAGGTTCACATAAAAAATGTAGCTAGTCAAAAAAGGATTCAAGGAGATTGCTCAAAAGTTCAACCACATTGATTTCATTCTCGCAACACCAACACTATACACCATGCTCATCATGAGTACTATTCAAGACATCGATATTAAACATAACTAATTCTCAAATTGTTATCAATGAAAACTTCAAGCATTTCATAATTTAAAACTCATGGGGTTTGCAAAATCAAGAGAGAACGAAATAGATATAAGAGACAACTTTAACCTAAAAGAGAACTATAATATAAAAAAAAGCAATACTACAATTATTCAAAAATTAAAGTAACAAAACACAATAAAAAGGGGACTATTGGCTAAAAGACCCTCACCCTATCAAAAACAAATATGCAGTGTCCTCAATGCAATGTACAATAGTACGAGGATACTTATATAAAAAGATCCCCCTGATAAGCTCTGCTTCTGGAGCACTCTCTTCTTGACTCTCAGGCAGGGAAGCTTCGAGAGGGGCATCTATGCTAGACAATAATATCACTAGAGGTGGCAAGCAATGATCAACTCGGGTGTCAATGCCCATCGCAGTAGTTGGAGGTATGGACTGACTCCACTAGAAGTAACCTCTAAAATCTCCTGAAGGGCTATCTCCAAGGCTACCTGAAGAATGACCTCCTTTGTCTCTTGCAGCTCAACTAATGTCTCTGCAATCCCATGCTCCTCATCCTGCAACTCCTCCTTATCCGTCTGCATAGCTAACTCATCCTCAGTTCTCTCATTCTCATCCTCTACAACATCAACATTCGTAGCAAATTAAGGATGCTCACTAGGAATATGCATAGTGCTCAGTATCTCCGGCATAGAAGCATCTACATTGAACAGGGAACCTTCTCCAAAGCATGGATATGTATGTGAACTACAATTGGACCACCTTTGCTCACAAGGTAGTAAGCTTATCCCTCGCGGCGTCTACTGCACTAGAGCTCCCTCAGACTTCTCCCGGGCCTCTAATCTCAATGTGAGGTCATCCAACCTCACACTATGACTCTCAACCATCCCCTCACACTTGAAAACTCTCTCGATCAACTCAACTAAAGATTTTTTGATGTCCTAATCAATCATCTTGGGCATGTCTGTCTCAACCCGGGCGCCTCTATCATTTGATGACTAGGCAAGGCTGCCTATCTAGTAAATCAATGTCTGGGTCAAGGGAAGATGGGCAACAAGAGAGGGGGGAGGTCTCACAGCAGAATTTGCAACAAATATATAAACAGAAGCAATAGGGCCAACAGTAGAGGAATGTGTAGATTTACCTATGTACTCTACAGAATGAGCATGTGTGGTAACCTCAGCTGCTAGAGTAGTGGTATCAACTACGGGTGTCAAGTCTGGTGGTGGTGGCTTCCTCTGAGCCGCATCATGCCGCAAGTCCTGAACCTCAATCCTTCGAATATCCTAGGAGTATGCTGGTGGGATCCTTCCCTTCCTACTCTCTCACATAATTGCATAATATGTACCGAGAAAGGGAGATATATTTACTCTTGTGTGGCCCATAAGAACATTTCTTCCACAATGATTTCACCGACATTGATTTTTCCTTTTTAATGATTGTGCCTACTAGCACTGTCTTTGGATGCTAGAGTATTTATTCATTCTAGGACGACATGTTGTAGTTGCTAATGAATCAAATCTAATGTTGTGCCAGAATGCTCAGTTCCTTGTTCTGTATCTTTTCCCCTTCAGTCATCCAGAAGGGAAATGACTCATTAGATATCAAAAGGGCCAACCAACTTTTTAATGCATCAAGAATTTTATGCATCTGGGTTGTGTATCTATCATTATGGTTGGATGGTGTGCATTACACTGTATTTATTTCATTTGAACGACAATGCACTATCTTAACCTTCACTTCCACTTCAATTATAGTCTTCCAAACAATTCCTTTTCTCTTCTATAGAAATGCCTTAGCATAGGCATCACAGAACTCACGTACCTATTTCACTATATATGGTCTTTTAGCTATAGGGAATTTCTACAACTTGTAAAATTTTATCGTTGCCGATATGTTTTTGTAGTCACTCATGACTCCATTAGTTAAGAGTCACCGGTCCTCTAAAATAGTTCATTCTCCTTCCTCCTTGAGCCTATTCAAATCCCTTGGAGCTATTATCGGGTGAACATGGGAAGCAGAGTGAGGATCTTTTGGAGGTGATGCAAACTTGGAGCTACTGTTCACTTGCTTTGTGGAAACGTGCTTCCTCACTTTCTTACCCCCGCTAGTAAGGGTTTTGATGATTTGCTTGTTGGGAACGAGGGGCCTCCAAAGTCTCATTAGTAGAGATTCCCTAGTGTTTCTTTGGATGAAGAGGAGGAGAATACTTTTTGTCATACTCATAATTAGATTAAATCACTTGCTTGCCCATAGTTCGTTCCATTTCTTGCAAATCACACATTCAAAGTTAGTTAAAACGGAATGCATATTGACTAAAATTTCAAAAACATTACTAAGGCTCTCCTAACGGGAAAATAGATCGGCAGATAGGATCAGGCACAAAAGACGAAGTCAATGCTAACTCGGCAACTAGCCGTGTCATATTTTATGTGCTAAGACAAGTCCGCCAAAAATAACAGTGCAAAATGGAAAGACACATGCATCAAGGGTGATATCCTCTCTCACTCGGCCATTCACCAAATGGGTTCGCTGACTAAGACAGTCCGCCGAATTGGACAGTACCCAAGATCATATATATGCTAAAGAAGGTGAACTGGGCTTATACAGTGATTTGCCTAGCCTCCTTGGCGAGCTAAGATATGCCAAATAAATAGGAAATGTTCAGTCTAGTGCCTGATTTTTAAAGCTAATCCAACATACACAACAAATACCAGTTCCCCCATCACTACAATACACCTACACGATTATCTTCCCATGGGTACTCATATTTCCCAAGATATTTCTAAGTATTGCACTAAATGATGATTTTCCCTTAATAAAGTAGTCACCCAATCAATGATTGGGAAAATCAAGCAATTGGGTCAACACTTAGCTAATCAGACTTCACCCACATCAAATCAACATCATACCAAAACATTTATTGACTCAATTTCAAATTTCAATAAACACAAACAAGATTGCACTTTTGGTAGGGATACACAATCACATATATCATGGGCACAGTTCCAATCTTACACTACAATGCTATCTAGCAAAATCTAGCACATAGTAACAGTTAAAGGGCTCAAGCCCACACCCCACATGCAATTTAAGTCTTAAAAAACTCAACAAAGATTCGAAAACCAACTCAATTGTGGAAACCATTGATAAAATGAGGGACTGGGGTTGGGTTGACAACAAATCCAAACAATTGCACTTCTCAAACTTTGAAAATACACAACATGGACTCAGAATCACATAAAGAAGTCAAAGTAAGAGAGGATTTTAAAATACTGTAAGATATAAAAGGGTTTAATTTTTTAATTTTGAAAAAGATCCTTGGTCTTTTTATACATGGCCGGTTCAGCAATCCTAACTAACATCACCGAAAGGTTTTGGTGAATCACCATTTAGAGCTTACGTTCGTCGAATATGCCTGAATAACACCCCAAACCTGAAGGCTGATGCAGCAGACCCGATGTAGTCCACATAGTGCACTTTGGCAAATCGCCCTTTGGAGTTCTGATCGCCAATTTTGACAATACAATTTTACATCGGTGCAAGCTTCAGAGGCGGACAAGAATGAGTCCACACAATGCCTTTGGTGAATCGTCATTTGGGTTGTGGCGTCGCCTATGCTTCCCTCTTTTAACCTTTAAACCTCTTCTCAACTTACACTCACAACGCCGTAATTTAAAAGCAATAAAAAAAATTAAAGACTTGGGTTGCCTCCCAAGAGGCACCTTATCTAATGTCGTGGCATGACATAGTTCTCATTCTCAACAATCATTCTTGGGGTTCGGGATGGTATCACTAGGCAATGTTTCATTTTGCCTGCCTAGGATTGAGATGAGTGACACTTTAGCATAATTGGGTCTCCACCTGTTTGATAGAAACTGTGTGAGAAGTCACCTTCTGGGATAAAGTGGAGAAGTCAATTTTCAAATCCTTAAACACTTTATCAAACCCTTCAACCTTGTTGTAGATCCTTGCAAGCATATCTTCAGTTTGAGCTAGTTCTTTTAGGCATGGAAGATCATGGGGAGGCATATACCTATATTTTTCCATCTCCCTTTCTCTCTATTTTCCACCCCTCTAGTCTTTTCGACAACCTTCTCTATCTTTGTTCTAACATTGGTTCCGACGTTGTCGGTGATAATTGGTGTGAGAACCCCCCACTTGTTTTTCTAAGTATTGAACTTCCTCATTATATAATGCCTCAAATTTAGCATAATCTGGGCATTGCCCACTTTTGGTTCCAACTATATTTTCTGACTTGGTTCTACCTTCCATGACATCTCTAGCCAACAAATCTATTAGGGCCATCGTTTTGGCCATGTTTTCATATCTTTCACGGTCTTTCTCAACTTGTTCTTTGCGTAAGCTCACTTGTAGAGTGGGCACTTGGTGCTCGCTAGTGTGTCATACTCAGTTAACATTAGTCATATCATCAAGCAACAAAGCAACCACATCATACGATTGTCTCATTAATCCACCTTGAACTAACTAATTAGCCACACTTTTATTGACAGAATCAAGGCTGCAATAATTGTCCAGAATGCCATGCAATGGACATTCCACAAGTGATTTCTTGAACTTCAGCCACGTCTCATGTAGAGGTTCACCTACAATAATATGTTTGAAAATTTGGATATGGGTTCAAAGTCAAACCATCTTCAAGGGTGGAAATAATCTCTCTAAGAAGGCATCATTTATCTTTTCCCACAAAGTGATAGAATGATTTGGCAACTCTACCAACCATCTTGTAGCCTCGCCCGTTAAAGAGAACGAGAACAACCTCAACCTTATACACTCTTTAGAGATATTCTTGAACAAGAAGGGACCACATACCTCCATGAAATTCCTAAGGTGTTCATAGGGATCCTTATGAGTTAGGCCCCTAAAATTTCCTTTCACCTAGAGTAATTGTAGCATAGTTCCGGTGATGTGAAACACAATCCTCCCGGGTTGTGGGAAGTATCTGGATTACTCCCATGGTGTGAATGACATTAATGTGGATATCATTTTGACCATAGTGACTATCATTGTCACTTCCATTGTCACTTATTGCATAAACCTGCAAATCAGCCAACAACAACACCAAACAACAAATGTACTACAAATAAACAAAATTAAAATCTAATTCCTCAATTATAATTCTCATTAATCAGTGACATCTACGCTATTTTTGAAATGCTCAAACCAATCTTCAAAATTAATCAAAAGAGTGAGCGATCATAGTCCGTAAAACCCAACAAAGAGTCAGGGTCGAATCCCACAAAGAATAACATATCGTGGAGAATTCCTATCACGAAATTTGGACTTTAAATTTGCACATTTGCACTAGTAAGAACAATTTGTTGGATGATTCCACCAATTAAATATAAATATTTGGTTATCAATTATTACATTTAAACTAAAATGTCGAAGAAATCAAGAGCTAACAAGCAATCCAGGAGTGCAGGGATTGGAAATTAATGTCACATAGGGGTAATTTTGCTGCTCTATAGTGATGAACACTCATGAATAGACAAAGTCATCTTCATTGATGCTAATAATCTTTCGATCTCAAAACATCTATGCATAAAATTTCCTTTCAGTCTCATCTAAATGCCAAGCTAAACAACCTAATACCTTACTCTATTTTCTTTTTCAAGAACATAGAAAATATATTTGACCCATAACCTTTATTTTCAAGCAAGTTACGATCATCAAACCTAAATTTCTAGTATCAGACTAATTACCCACTCCAATTAATCTCATTCGAGTATCAATTGGAGAAGAAAGTAAATATTATGTTTGCAACCTTAACCCATAAATTAACTCCATGCTAATTACACCAAATTCATGTATGAACAACAACAAAATAAAGCATTGCACAATACCCACTACATTTAATCAACACCAAACCCCATGATTGCACCCCTAGATCTTGGGCTTGCCACCCATCACAAAGAGTAAAGAGGTTATTCCTTCCGTAAAAACAACAATGGGTAACATGAAATTAAGAAATTACAACAAAACCCACATTGGATTCAACTTGAATTTTTCAATTTCAAGCACAAAGTTGTAAAACCCCAAACACAAGAAAAGCGTTCTTCAAAAGTAAAGTGTTTTGTCTTTCAAAAATCTTCACACACAACTGATATTTTCAATTCTATGTCATTTGTTTTCTAATTTCTCTTTCCTTTGGGCGATTTATAATTTTACCAATATTTGGCCCAAAATTACATTTTGTGGCTCAGTCGGCGACATTAATCGGGTTCACTAAACTTGTTTCTCACATTGCCTCTTGCTCATCCGCTCGCCTTTTAATCATTCAATCTTTTCTTTTCGTGATGCTCATCATAGTCTTCTTTCTCATTTGGCGCATTGCCTTCTCTACTTGTAACACCTCGGGTCCAAGGAGATAAGATCTACAACCGTGGTCCACAGTCCGTCGATGTACACAAAGTCTATAGGTGGGGTCCTGTCATTGGGGTCCAAGATTTAGTGGTCTCTTATCCCACCAACGGCAGACTAGTACGGTCTGTGGTTGGCCATAGGTCTGGTCGTTGGTGAGGGTCAATAGTTATTTAGAGAAAAAAAGGCTTTTGGGTCAATTTAATACAGTCATATCTTTTAGCCCAAACTGAATTAGGTGGCCCATGACCTATCAAATTAAAGATAATTGAAACATCTTTCCAACGCCACTGAGTTTGCTAAATTCTAAGCTTCGAGTAAAAGGTTATGATCATTTTAGTGATGTCATGTCGAGCAGAGCACAAACCACGACCCAGTTGACGGGCAGTGATTCATACAACAGCCCGGCAGTCCCTCGTGAGTGGCATTTCGTCAGCATTCAGTTAGGGTCATTTTTGTCTTTTTCCTATGCTTTGGGCACTTAAATTACTTCGTTTCATGCCTAAACTACGTATTTATACTCAGTCTAAGCCTAATAATCTAGTCAGACATACCCAGAACCTTTATTCTCCAATAATCACCCAACTTAGAGCGAAAAAAGAGGACAATTCATCAGTTTCTTCCAAGAACAAGCAGCAATGTTCTTCAAAGTTCAACCCCAAAATTTAAAGGATTTCTCCGTAGATTTCGTCACTAGTTTGGGGGATTTCACTAGTGGTTCTTTTCACCCATTAGGTTCTTCGAATTCAATTAGTTCTTCAAATTCTCATAAACTGTTCAAACCTAAGGTTTCTAGATTTTCAAGATTTATTGTGATTATGGTTCCTTTGATCTAAATAACTTATTTTTTGGTTATGTTAGTATAACCCATGCATAGCACTCAGAACCCTAGTTTGTGTAAATTTATTCTAGTTCATCAATTATACTTTCTAGGAAAATCGGATATAAAGGATTTAGATTTGGAATGTTATATTCTCAGTATATAAATGTTACATTCTCATTTAGCATGTCAATTTTGAGCTATTTAGTATTTATTGCATTTTAGCTTCATGAATATTTAGTTGAGAGTAGACTTTGCACCGAGTTGGACTATGGTTAAGTGTACCCTCAAACTCCTAGAACTACGTTCCTGTGTAGGTTTATGAGTCCCCTTAGTTGGGCATCAGTTTTAGTGATCACGCCATAGTCGTGCCTCTATACCCCTGGTAAGGCATATTGGGTCCTATCGATGGGGAGTATACATCCGACTCCATATTTAGCGCACGTGGTTTATGTCGGTTAATAGTAGCTATCACAGTCAGACAATTGCTGCATAGACCAGGTGTTTAGCATTTACTTTAGTATACAGTTCAACATGTTATCTTCATGATTAGCACTTGGTCATTGCATCCAGCTTAGTTTTTCAGTTATACTTCAGTACATATCTATTTCCTTGTTTAGATTATGACATTGCTTAGTTATGCATGGTTCAACTTAAATACTTTATTCAGCTTAGCATATCTATATCTTACATGCTCAGTACATTCCAAGTACTGACACATACTTTGCGGTACATCATTTCATGATGTAGGTTCATGCACTCAGCATCCTGATCACACTTAGTTCGATTCCCAGTTTGACTTCAGTAGCTTTAGTGGTGAGTCCTCATACTTCGAGGACAACAAACACGCTGTTTTATTTTAGTCTTTACTTTAAGTTTTTTGGTTTGTTAGAGTTAGCTGGGGGCATGTCCAAGCAACTCAACTTAGTTAGACGCTTTTCAGACATAGCAGTAGATTAAGACTTGGAGTCAGTGTTAAGTGTTTTGGGCTTGTTTTCCCCTAAATATTCAGATATGTATTCGAAGTTGGAGTCCTTTGGTTTTAACTCATTTATTAGTTATGCTTCCACTTATCTTAGTTATATATTCAACATGCTTGATATATACCAGAATAAGAGTTAGTTTGGGGTCACTCGTGATCGTAGGTCCTATGTTACATCTAGTGGGTAGCCTCAGGGCGTGACAAATTTGGTATCAGAGCATTAGGTTCAAGAGTCCTAGGGTCTCTGAAATCCATACTAAGTAGAGTCTTTTTCAAGGGTGTGAAGCGCACAATATCTCTGAGGTAGAGGCTATGAAGTGTTTTAAGAAAACCTTCACTTTCTTTGCTATTCTTCTTGTGCGTGAGGTGTGATTCAACTTCTCCTCTCTAATCCACATTGTACATTTCAGATCATGCATCCACGTAAAGGTAACACAAAGAATAATATAGTCTGCAATGCTAATACAGTTCCTCCAGTCCTAAACCATGAGGTTATGAATGTAAAGTTCTGTAACACAATCCAGCTATTGGCTTAGACAGCAGCCAACTAGAACAATCAGCACACCCAGTTCCTGCAAACTCCACTAGTGGATCAGCTACAGCCAGGGTTCAAGATTTTGTTCATACCAATCAATCAAAATTTCAAGTGTAACACCCCGGGAAGTTTTTAGGCTAAAATAGAGTAAAACGTAAAGGTTAACGTCAAAGAAGAAGGGTTAGAACCTAGGGAGAAGGGCAAGGGCCAAGGAAAGGGGGATAAGGCTGCCTAAACTAGCCAGGACACTGCCCAAATTTCCACGAGGGTCTTCACGACCCGTGGTTTCCACCAAGGACCATGGTACCACCCATGGTGGTGAGGCAGTGAGCCCCCAAAATCTGCCTCAAGAAGGCTCCCATTCTCTAGCCACTTCACGGCTCGTGGTGAAGACCACAGTCTATGGGAAGGCTCGTGGGGTTGCCTTAACCTTGTGGGGAAAATGATAGGGAAGACTAGCTACTGGTCAAGGGACCACGTGCACCATCAGGGGACGTGGTTCCCCTGACGTCTCGTGAAGATGGGCGTAGTCCATGCGAACCCCACTTTGAGTGGGGGTTATTTTAGGTAATTCCTTTCTAGTTGGGTATTAAGTGAGGTCGTTTTACCTTTGTTTTATACATCTATATAAGTCATTTTAGGTCAAAATTCACCCATTCACCTCATTATTTTCCAAAACCTAAATATTTTTCCAAAGTTCATCCTCTACAAAATTTATATCTTTAGAAAACTCAAAGAAGAGAGGAAGAAAGAAGTTGGAGCTAGAATTGAAAAAGCTAGGTTTTCTACTCAAATTCATAGAAGCTCAACACTAAGGTGTGGTAGTCCTTCATCCATGGAGTCCCTCCAAAATCAATTTCAAAAACTAGAATTTCCCCAAAAGTTTGGGTTTGACTTCAATCTGATGGGTTCCTTTCGAGATCGTTTCTAATGAATGATTTATGATATATAATGTAGTAATTGATTATTTCCTATGGTTTTTATCTTGTATTCCCCCAAGAACCCATGAAACCCCCATATTACTCAATTATGATCTTGTGATGTGGGTTTGTTGATTATAGAAGAATGTTATGTGATTATGCTTGTAGTAATTGAGCTAGTTGAATTATGTTATTATCCATGCTTAATGTAGTAATTCTAGATGTGTTGATGTAATGTGATCTATGGTCATTGAAGGGCAAAGTATGAGAATTATGCATGATTATGAGACTTATATACATGCTTTAAGAGCACTTTGAGAGTAAAGTGATTATGATTATAATTTAGTTATTCTGTTGTTTGAAGATATCCTCATTTACAAACCTATATATGAATATTATATGATGTGAAATGTTTTCTCACAATATGATGATTCTAAGGTTGAAAGACTAGTCTCACCTATTGAATATATGAGCTATATTATGAATGATGTTGGATTGAGTGTCAAGACATCCTTCCATGTATATGAAATTAAGTCAAGACTTAATATGTAATATATGGGAATCAATTCTTAGCATCGAGTAGATATTGATATCAGATGGAGGCTCTTTCGCTAGTCGAGATTGGGTTATCCCAGGGAGACATCCCTGTTAGTAGAGATGGAATTTTCCTAGTAGAAATCTCTTGGGATGGAAGCTCTTCCGTTAGTAGAGGTCAGGTTTCTAGTAGCAATCCCCGTATCCCATATCTATGTGCCCTCATATGTCTTTATCTAGTGGATCCACCTAAGATAAGAGTAAGGTTCTACCTTAGACAAGTAAAACAATCCCTTTTTTGTGTGGGATAGACACCAGATTCCATGCTAAGCTCACATGGTCTATGTTGGTTAAGGCTTATTCCCCATTATGATAGTATGAACAAGAACATAAATTAGGAATTATAGTTACTCATGAATCTTTGCCTACTGTGAGTAGGATTATAGGATCTTATTCATGCAATGCACAAGTTAGATTTGAGGGTATTTATGATATCTTTCTCTTGTGATATGATGATCTATGAGTTGATTATGTTTATGACTTATGTTACACCATTATCTTCAAAATGGTGTTTCAAATTAGTAAATTGCATGTATTCAACTAAAATGTCCTTTTTGGCATGTCTTCACTATTTTTGTGCATGGCTATCATACTTGGTACATTTTTGAGGTGATCTTCATTTGGTCAAATCTTGAATTGGACTATTCTCCTAGCTTTTGGTGATCCTCATGGTTCGAGGATGAATGTTTCTTTTATAATTCATTTCTAGCATTTCATTTTTGGACTAGGTTGTATGGGTTGTGTCCCTTTTCATTTGATTCAAGTATTATAATAGATGGCTAATTGAGACAAGTCTAGACTTCTGCTTTTCTTTTATGAAAATTTCTTAAGACTTGAAATGTGTTTTACTCTTTCTTGTTCTATACTTATGTTATGATATGCTAAGGGGATTACATGGTACCTTTAGGGCTTCTATGTTCCTTGTTACATCTAGGGGGCACCCCTGGTTCGTTACAAACTTTGTTATCAAAGCAAAAATTTTAGAATGTTTTAGGATGATGTCTCATAAGCCATGTCTAGTAGAGTCTTGTTTATGAGTGTGAAGCGCACCACGTTTATGAATGAGAGGCTATAAGATGTTTAGGAAATTTCTCTTTTTTCATTACTCTTAAGTTATGCGTTATAGTTTTAACTCTATAATGTCCCTTTCCTAATCCTTCTCTTGTGTCTTCAGGATGTGAATACACAAAAGGCTAACGCAAGAAGGATGGAAGAAGATAATTTGAATCAAGGAGCTCCTCCTCAAGAGAATCAAGTTTTGGTTGATCCCATGGTTGAGATTGTGACCCATGCGGAGTTTAGGACTACTATCCAAAGGTTGGATCAAGTCGTGACGACTCAAGCCAATAGAGAATTTGTGACTCCGGTGAATACTAAAGTGAATTCGGCTGCTTCTAGGCTTGGGGATTTTGCTAGAATGAACCCTCCCGAATTTCATGGCTCCAAACTGGAGGAGGACCCTTAATAATTTGTGGATGAGGTTTACAAAATACTTGATATCATGGGGGTAACTTCGGTAGAGAAACCGGTGTTGGACGCCAATCAATTGAAAAGTGTTGCTCAAGTGTGCTATAAACAATGAAGGAACAATAGGCCGGTAGGAGCGGGTCCCATAGAGTTGGAAGTGTTCCAATCGACATTTCTTGATAGATTCCTTCCTTGAGAGTAGAGAAAGTCTAAGGTGGAAGAGTTCATCAACCTTCATCAAGGAAGTATGAGCGTGAAAGATTATTCCCTAAAATTTACTCAATTGTCCAGATATGCTCCGGCCATGGTGGTGGATTCTAGGGATAAAATGAGTAGGTTTTTGATGAGTGTGTCTGACTTGGTTGAAAAAGAATTCCATATGGAAATGCTCCATAATGACATGTATTTCTCAAGGCTTATAGTGTAAGTCCAACAAATTGAGGGTCAAAACTCAAGAAAAAGAATAGAGAGGTGAAAAAAGCTAGAACCGGTGATGGGAACTTCTCCAATGCTAGGTCTGATGGACAAGGTCAACCAAGGTTCCAACAAAGGTTCTCCAACCAAAGTTCCTCTAATGTTCCAAGGGTCAACAAGGATAGGGTGTCCAACCCTAAACCTCAAGGAGCTAATGGTAGTTGTTCCTATGTGACTGGATCTACTTGTTCCAAGTGTGGAAGGAAGCATGATGGTAAGTGCCTAGTTGGCACGGATGGTTGCTTTAGTTGTTGGAAGAGTGATCACAAAATGATAGATTTCCCTATGCTTGCGGCTAAAGGAAAGGAGGGCAAGCAAGCTCCTCCAAGCTGTTCAAACTCCATTGCCCAAAAGCAAAACCGCTTCTTGCTCTTCAATCCCGAGGTGACCAAGAGAGCTCCCCGAATGTGGTGACCAATATGTTAAAAGTCTTTCTTATTTATGTGTATGCCTTGTTAGATCACGGTGCCACTTTGTCCTTTGTTACAACTTATGTGGCCATGAAGTTTGGTATTCTCCCCGAAGTGTTAGTAGAGCCTTTTTCGGTCTCTACCCCGGTTGGTGATTCTGTGGTGGCTAGAAGGGTTCATAGAAGTTGTCCCATTTCCTTGTCTAATAGAGTCACTTTGGTGGATTTGGTAGAGTTATACATGTTAGACTTTTATATGACTTTAGGTATGGATTGGTTGCATGCATGTTATGCCTCTATCGATTGTAGAACTCCAGTCGTTAGATTCCAGTTTCCAAATGAGCCTATCTTTGAATAGAAGGGAGGAAATTCTATGCCTAGTGGTCAATTTTTTTCTTGTTTTTAAGATAGGAAAATGATCTCCAAAGGGTGTATTTACTATCTTGTTAGGGTGAGGGATGTTGAGTCAGAAACCCCTTCTCTAGAGACGGTTCCGGTAGTTAATGAATTCCCAAAAGTTTTCCCAGATGATTTGCCCGGTATTCCTCCCGAGCAGGAAATAGATTTTGGTGTTGATCTTTTACCGGATATGCAACTTATCTCAATTCCTCCTTATAGAATGGCTCCGACGGAGTTAAAAGAGTCGAATGAGCAACTAAGGGATTTGCTAGCTAAGGGTTTTATTCGTCCGAGTATCTCTCCATGGGATGCTCCCATATTATTTTTTAGAAAGAATGATAGGTATCTTAGAATGTGCATCGATTATCATCAATTGAATAAAGTGACTGTTAAGAACAAGTATCCCCTTCCGAGAATTGTTGACTTGTTTGACCAAATACAAGGGGCTGGTTATTTCTCTAAAATTGATCTTTATTCAAATTATCACCAATTGAGGGTAAGAGAGGTTGATATTCCAAAGACGGATTTCTGAACAATATATGGTCACTATGAGTTTCTAGTAATGTCCTCTGGTTTGACTAACGCTCAGGCGGCGTTCTTGGACTTAATGAATATAATTTTCTGACAATACCTTGATATGTTTGTGATAGTGTTTATCGATGATATTTTGATCTATTAAAGGAGTGAGGGTGAACATATAGACCATTTGAGGATTGTGTTGCAAGTTCTTAAGGACCAACAACTTTTTACAAAGTTTAGCAATTGTGAATTTTTGTTACAGTCTGTAGCATTCCTTGGTCAGATTGTGTCAAGCAAGGGTATATAGGTAGATCCTAAGAAGACGGATGCGGTCAAGAGTTGGCCTAGACATCTAACTCCTTCTGACATTACTATAAGAGGTTTGTTGAGGGATTTTCTTCCATTGCTTCTCCATTGACGGCTTTGACTCAAAAGAAAGCTAAGTTTGTGTGGTCGGGAGCTTGTGAGAAAAATTTCCAACAGTTGAAAGATAGATTTACTTCCGCTCCGGTGTTGACCTTACCGGAGGGTACATATGGTTTTGTGGTGTATTGTGATTCCTCTAGAGTTAGGTTATGATATGTTCTTATGTAAAATGGTAAAGTGATTGCCTATGCTTCTAGGAAACTTAAAGTCCATGAGAACAATTATCCTACCCATGTCCTTGTGTTAGGGGCCGTTGTTTTTGCCTTAAAGATATAGAGGCATTATCTATATGGGGTATATGTTGATATGTTTACCGATCACAAAAGTATTCAATATGTGTTTAGTCAAAAGGACTGGAATCTTCGCCAAAGAAGGTGGCTAGAATTGTTGAAGGATTATGACATGAGTGTTCTTTCTCACCCCGTCAAGGCCAATATGGTAGCGGATTCTCTTAGTCGGTTGTCCATGGGAAGTGTTCTTCATGTCAAAGATGGAAAGAAGGAATTGGTTCGTGATTTTCACAAGTTGGCTCGGCTAGGTGTTCAACTAGTGGATTTCACAAAAGGTGACATTATAGTCCATAATGGGTCTGAATCGTCGTTTGTGATGGATGTGAAGTCTAAACAAGATCTTGATCCTATATTAGTAGAGTTGAAAGATTCGGTAATTAAGAAGTCTGTTGAGTCTTTCTCCCAAGGGGGAGATGGGGTGCTTAGGTACCAAGGTCGGTTATGTGTTTTGAATGTTGGTGGTTTGAGGGAGAAAATTTTATAAGAAGCTCATAGGTCTCGGGAGTCTATTCATCCAGGAGCCACCAAGATGTATCGTGATCTACGTGAAGTCTATTGGGAGAATGGTTTGGAGAGAGATATTACGGGATTTGTAGCCAAATGTCCTAATTATGATCAAGTTAAGGTTGAACATCAAAGGCTGGGAGGCTTGTCCCAAGACATAAGTATTCCCACTTGGAAGTGGGAAGATAAGAATATTGATTTTATTATGGGTTTGCCTCGTACTCGAAGGCAACATGATTCTATTTGGGTCATTCTAGATCGGATGACAAAATCAGCCCACTTTATTGCCATCAATGTTTCTTTTTTGGTAGAAGACTATGCGGAGTTGTATATAAGAGAAATAGTGAAGTTGCATGGACTTCCTTTATCTATTATTTTGGATTGGAGTACTCAATTTACTTCACATTTTGGATGTCATTCCAAAAAGGTCTTGGCACTAAGGTTAAGCTTAGCATGACTTTTCATCCCCAAACCGATGGGCAAGCGGAGCGTACCATCCAAACATTAGAAGATATGTTAAGGGCATGTGTTATAGACTTCAAGGGTAATTGGGATGAGCACTTGCCTTTAATAGAGTTTGCCTACAATAATATCTATCACTCAAGTATCGGTATGGCTCCCTTTGAAGCATTGTATGGCAGGAGATGTAGGTCTCTGGTTGGTTGGTTTGAGATGGGTGAAATTGCTTTAATAGGTCTCGAACTAGTTTATGAAGCCATTTGGAAAGTTTGGCTTATTTTAGAGAGGTTGAAAATAGCTCAAAGTAGACAAAAGTCTTATGCTAATGTGATAAGAAGGGATCTAGAATTTGAAGTTAATGATTGGGTTTATCTAAAAATGTCACCTATGAAAGGTGTGATGAGGTTTGGCAAGAATGGGAACCTTAGTCCCTGGTATGTAGGCCCATACCAAATTCTGGAACGTGGTGGGCAAGTTGCCTATGAATTAGATTTGACAAATGAGTTAACTCTAGTGCATTCGGTGTTTCATGTTTCCATGCCTAAGAAGTGTATTGGAGATCCGGCATCCATTATCCCCTTATAAGGGTTGGACGTTGATGAGAATCTTTCATATGAGGAAGTTCTGGTAGAAATCCTAAACCGGCAAATTAAAAAGTTGAGAAACAAGGAAATAGCTTCTGTAAAGGTGTTGTGGAGGAACCATCTAGTTGGGGGTGCTACTTGGGAGGCCGATACCGATATGAAGTCCCGCTATACCCATCTCTTTCCTTCTACTCCTATTCAAGCTTGAGGTTAGTAGTTCCTCATGAGTTTTAGTGTTATGGGAGTCATGGGTGTTATATGAGTTTTTTCATGATTTCCTTATGTTGTGCATGTTCTTGAGAAATTCATGTTTAGTAATAAAATGTGTTTTCATAATTTATGTCCTCCTCATGTTGTTGTGCATTTAGTATGAGTTGCATATTTGACTTCATGAGATGAGTTGATGAACATACTTTAGTATACTTTTGACAGTAATTGCATATTGGCCCCATAATGTTGTGTTGAGCATGCTTGTAGTTGGACAAGGTAGTTCCTCCTATAAATATGAGAAATGTTTAATTTTCATGCATAATGGGTAGTTAGATGTAGTTCCTATTCCTTTGTGACGCATTGATTGTGTTTGAGTTGGAGTTGATGTTAGCTCTATTGAATTGTGCATTATTTTGATGTTGCATGCATGATGGGCTACTAGTCTTTAGTTTTTTACTTTCGTAAGGTATCTAGATTGTCATTCAAGGATGAATATTCCCAAGGGGAGATATTGTAACACTCCAGAAAGTTTTTAGGCTAAACTATAGTTAAATGTAAAGTTTAACGTCAAGAAACAAGGGTTAGAACCTAGGGAGAAGGGCAAGGGCCAAAGCAATGGGGCCAAGGATGCCCAAACTTGCCAAGACACTGCCCACACTGCCACGAGGGTCTTCAAAACCCGTGGTGGCCCCCACGGACCGTGGTGCCACCCGTGGTGGTGTGGCAGTGAGGCCCAAGAAGACTCCCCTTCACGAGCCACTTCACGGCTCGTGGTGAAGACCACGTCCACTGGGAAGGCTCGTGGGGTTCCCTTAACCTTGTGGGGAAAATGATAGGGAAGCCTAGATACTGGTCAAGAGACTACCGGCACCATCACGGGCCGTGGTGCCCTTCACTGCTCGTGAATATGGACGTAGTCCCTAGGAACCCCACTTTAAGTGGGGGTTATTTTAGGTAATTCCTTTTTAGTTGGGTATTAAGTGAGGTCATTTTGCCTTAGTTTTATACACCTATATAAGTCATTTTGAGTCAAAATGCACCCATTCACCTCATTATTTCCCAAAGTTCATCTTCTACAAAATTTCTCTCTCTAGAAAACTAAAAGAAGAAAAGGAAGAAAGGAGTTAGAGCTAGGGTTGAAGAAGCTAGGTTTTCTCCTCAAAATCGTAAGATTTCATCACTAAGGTATAGTAGTCCTTCATCCATGGATAGTATTCATACATGGAGTCCCTCCAAATTCAATTTCAAAAACTAGAATTTCCCCAAAAGTTAGGGTTTGACTTCATTCTCATGGGTTCCTTTCAAAAACGTTTCTAATGATTGATTTATGATATATAATGTAGTAATTGATGATTTACTATGGTTTTTATCTTGAATTCCCCCAAGAACCCATGAAACCCCGATATTACTCAATTATGATCTTGTGATGTGGGTTTATAGATTATAGAAGAATGTTATGAGATGATGCTTGTAGTAATTGAGCTAGTTGAATTATGTTATTATCCATGTTTAATGTAGTTATTCTAGATGTGTTGATGTAATGTAATCTATGGTCCTTAAAGGGCAAAGAACGAGAATTATGCATGATTATGAGACTTATATTCATGCTTTAGGGGCACTTTAAGAGTAAAGTGATTATGATTAACATTTAGTTGTTGTGTTGTTCGAAGATATCCTCATTTAGACACCTATGTATGAATATGATATGATGTGAAAGGTTTTCTCACAATATGATGATTCTAAGGTTGAAAGACTATTCTCACCTATTCAATCTATGAGCTATAGTATGAATTATATTGGCTTGAGTGTCAAGACATTCTTCCATGGATATGAACCTTTGTCAAGACTTAATATGTAATATATGGGAATGAATGCTTAGCATGGAGTGGATATTAATATGAGATGGAGGCTCTTACGCTAGTAGAGGTTGGGTTATCCCATGGAGACTTCCCTGTTAGTAGAGATGAGGTTTTCCTAGAAGTATTCTCTTGGGATGGAAGCTCTTCTGTTAGTAGAGGCTGGGTTTCTAGTAACAATCCCCTTATCCCATAACTATGTGCCCTCATAGGTGTTTATCTAGTGGATCCACCTAAGCTAAGAGTATGGTTCTACCTTAGGCAAGTAGAAGAACCCCTTTTCGGTTTGGGGGTAGACACCAAATTCCATGTTAAGCTCACATGGTCTATGTCGGTTAAGGCATATTCCCCAATATGATAGTATGAACAAGAACATAAATTATGAATTATAGTTACTCATGAAGCTTTACTTAGTATGAGAAGGATTATGGGATCTTATTCATGCATTGCACAAATTGGCTTTGAGGGTATTTATGATATGTTTCTCTTGTGCTATGATGATCTATGAGTTGATTATGTTTATGACTTATGTTACTCCATTATCTTCAAAATGATTTTTTAACATAGTAAATTGCATGCATTCAACTAAAATGTCCTTTTTTGGCATGTCTTCACTATTTTTGTGCATGGCTATCATACTTAGTGCATTTTTGTACTAACCCATATTTTCTACATTTTTCCTAATTGTAGGGTCCGGTTTTTGAGGTGATATTCATTTGGTCAAAGCTTGTATTCGACTATTCACCTAGATTTTGGTGAGTCCTCATGGTTGGAGGAATGATTTTTCTTTTAAATTCATTTGTAGCATTTCATTTTTGGAATATGTTGTATGGGCTATGGCCCTTTTCATTTAATTCAATTATTGTAATAAATGGCTAATTGAGACAAGTCTAGACTTCCGCTTTTTGTATGAAAATTTCCCAAGACGTGAAATGTGTTTTACTCTATTGTTCTATACTTATGTTATGATATGGTAATGGGATTACATGGTACCTTTAGGGATTGTATGTGCCTTGTTGCATCTAAGGGGTACCCCTGGGTCATGACATCTGGGGTAAATAGTTGGTGAGGATCCACAAAACATCATTGATGAGGTTAAGAAGATTCTTGGAGTAATGCAAGTGACTCTTACTGAGAGTGTTGAGCTAGCATCCTATCAACTCAAGGATGTGGCTCATATTTGGTTCACGTAGTGGAAGGAAAATAGGGGTGAGAATGTAAATCCTGTGATATGGGATTGTTTTATTGAAGCTATTTCAGACAGGTTCTTCCCGAGAGAATTGAGGGAGGCTATGGCTAAGGAGTTTATGAACTTGAAGTAGTATTCAATGTTAGTACAAGAATACGAGTTAAAGCTCACTCAGCTCTCTAGGTATGCTCCATATACGATCGCTGATTCAAAGGCACAAATGAGCAAGTTCCTGTTTGGAGTCCGATTTAGTAAAGAACGAGTGAAGGAATTCTATGTTGTAAGGGGATATGGATATCTCCAGACTCATAACTCATGCTCATTAGGTTGAGGGAGATAAGCATAGGGAAATTTCTAAGGGAAACAAAAAGGCTAGAATATTGAATTATGAATACTCTCAGTAGAGATCGAGTGGTGGAAATCGCTCACAGTTTCAGAAGAGGACTTCAGCCCCAACACCTTCATCAGCTAGCGCTCCGTCCCCAGGTTTTGATAGGATTATAAAGGTAGGGCATTAGGCTCTCTGTCACAGGGGAGTGCTTCATGTAATCGGACTTTTCCAACATGTCCAAGTGTGGTAAAAACCATCTGAGTGAGTGTCTTGTTGGGAGAGATGAATGTTTTGGTTGTGGCCAGTCTGGTCATAGGTTGAAGGATTGCCCTTCCACCAAGAAAGGATAGAGAGGTAGCAGGGCTCGGTCTACTACTTCAGCAGTGCCAGTAGGTCGCCCAGTCAGCAGGGAGCCTCATCTGGTACAGATAGTGGTCAGCGCAAGAACATGTTTTATACTTTCCAAGCTCGCTAGGACCAGGAAGATTCTCCTGATTTTGTCACTGGTAGGTTACGAGTTTTTCATTTAGATATTTATGCATTGTTAGATCCAGGGGCAACACTGTCTTTTGTAACTCCCTATACAACAGTAAACTACGGTGTCAATCAAAAAACTCTTTTAGAACTCTTCCTAGTCCCTACTCCAGTTGGTGACCTAGTTATAGCTAGAAGTGTATTCAAAATTTGTCCTATCACAGTTTCTCAGAAAGTCACCTCAGTAGACCTTGTAAAGTTAAAAATGGTAGATTTTGACATCTTTCTAGGCATGGATTGGTTATATTCCTGTTATACCTTCATCGATTGTGGAACTATGATCATTTTGTTTCAGTTTACAAACAAACCAGTCTTAGAGTGGAAAGGTAGTAGCTAAATGCCTATAGGTCATTTTATGTCTTACCTTAAGGACAGTAAGATAATATCAAAAGGGTATATCTATCATCTTGATCGAATAAAGGATTCAAACTTCGAAACCCCAACTCTTGAGTCAGTCTAACAGTAAATGAGTTTCCGAAAGTATTCTGAGAAGAACTTCTCGGAGTTCTTCCCAGAGGGGAAATCGGCTTCATAATATATATCCTTCCAGATACCTAGCCCATTTAGATTCCTCCTTACAAAATGGCTCCAATTTAGATAAAGGAATTGAAAGAACAATTGAAAGACCTTCGAGATAAAGGCTTCATCAGAACCAACATATCTCCAAGGGGTAGTCTAGTGTTGTACATGTGAAAGAAAGGCGGTTCATTCAAGATGTGCATTCACTATCATCAGCTGAACATATTCACAATCAAAAATAAGTATGCCATCCCTATGATTAATAACTTGTTTGACCAACTTCAAGGTGCTAGTTGCTTTTCTAAGATAGACCTCATATTCGAGTACTATCAGCTCAGAGTCAGTGATAGTCATATTCCGAAGGCAGCCTTCACAACCCAGTATGGTCACTATGAATTTGTTTTTATGTCTTTTTGACTAACAAATGCTCCAGCAGATTTTATGGACATAATGAAAAGGTTGTTCAAAGAGGATTTGGACTTGTTTATCATTGTTTTATTGATGATATGCTCATTTATTCTTGAAGTATGGAAGATCATATGACTCATTTGAGAGTTGTTATGTAAACTCTCAATGATCGTTAGCTATTCGATAAGTTCAGCTAATGTGAATTATGGTTACAGTCGATAGCTTTTGCTTGGTCATGTGTTATCTAGAGAAGTGATCCAAGTAGATTCTCAGAAAATTGAAGCAGTAAACATTAGCCCAGAACAACCTCTCCAACTGATATCAGAAGTTTCTTGGGATTGGCCGGTTACTACAAGAGGTATGTTGAAGGATTTTCATCCATAGCTTCCCCATTGACCAAGTTAACTCAGAAAAAGGTCATGCTTCAATGGTCAGATGAGTGTGAGAAAATTTTCTTAGAACTATTCACCAGGTTGACTACAGCTCTGGTCTTGACTCTACCAGAGCATTCAGACGGTTATTTGGTTTATTGTGATGCATCTAGGGTTAACCTAGGTCGTATCTTGACGCAGAAAGGTAAAGTCATATCTTATACTTTTAGGCAGCTTAGGGTCCATGAGAAGAACTACCCGACTCATGATCTCGACCTTGCAGTCGTAGTGTTTTCCCTAAAGATTTGGAGACATAACTTTATGGTGTTCATGTTAATGTGTTCACGAATCATAAGAGTCTGTAGTATGTGTTCACCCAGAAAGAACTGAATCTTTGTCAGAGAAGATTGCTTGAATTCCTCAAAGACTATGTGATTAATGTGCATTACCATCTAGGTATGGCCAATGTAGTGGTTGATGCTCTTAGCACACTGTCTATGGGTAGTGTAGCACATGTTGAGGAAGAAACGAAAGAGTTAGCCAAAGATGTTCATCGGCTTGCTCGCTTAGGAGTTTGCCTTACGGACACTTCAGATGGTGGTGTGATAGTTCAGAATAGATCAGAATCTTCATTGGTAGCGGAGGTTAAGGAAAATAGGATAGTGATCCTATATTACTTCAGTTGAAAGGTGTAGTTCATGAGTAAAAGGTTGAGGTTTTCTCCTAAGGGAGGGATGGTGTGCTTCGGTACCAGGGTCTCTTATGTGTTCCTAATGTGGGTGAGTTAAGGAAGCAGGTCATTACAGAAGCCTATAATACCAGATAATCCATTCATCCAGGTGCCACTTAGATGTACCGTGATCTACGAGAAAGTCTTTTGGTGGAACAACACGAAGATGACATAACAAACTTTGTGGCTAAGTGTCCTAACTGTCAACAGGTTAAGATAGAACATCAGAAACAATGAGGTATGAATCAAGAGATTAACACTTCTACATGGAAGTGGTAAGTGAGAAACATGGACTTTATTACCGGGTTACCTCATACTCACAAACAACATGACTACATTTGGGTAATAGTGGAAAGAGTCACTAAGTCCGCTAACTTCTTGGCTCTCAAGACTACAGATTTAGCAGAGGACTAAGTCAAACTATACATCAATGATATAGTTAGGTTGCATGGGGTTCCCTTGTCTATAATCTCATATTGTGGCCCTCAGTTTACATCTCATTTTTGGAAGTCGTTTAAAAAAGGTCCTAGTACTTATGTAAATCTCAATACATCATTTCATCCACCGACGGATGGTCAGGCAGAGCGTACCATTCAGACCTTAGAGGACATGTTGAGAGCTTGCGTGATCAATTTCAAGGATAGTTGGGATGATCACCTACCTCTCGTAGAGTTCGCCTATAATAATAGCTTTCATTTTAGTATTCAGATGGCCCCGTATGAGGTACTATACGGGTGTAGATGCTTGTCCCCGATTGGTTGGTTTGAAGTAGGTAAATCATCATTAATTGGGTAAAATTCAGTTCATGAGGCTATGGAGAAAGTTTAGCTCATCAGAGATAGACTAAATATGACTCAGAGTCATCAAAAGTCCTATGTAGATGTGAGAAGAAGGGAATTAGAGTTTGAAATCGATGATTGGGTTTTTATGAAGGTGTCATCTATGAAGGGGGTGATGAGATTTCGCAAGAAAGGTAAGCTCAATCCTAGATATGTAAGTCCTTACAGAATACTGAAAAAGGGTTGGTAATGTGGCTTATGAGTTAGAGTTGCCAGCAGAACTAGCAGCGGTTAATCCATTACTTAAGATTTCATTGTTGAAAAGTGTGTGGGTGATCCGACATCAATAGTACCATTAGAGAGTGTGGTTGTGAAGGATAGTCTCACTTATGAAGAGGTTCTAGTTGAGATTCTTGACCATCAGGTTCGCATGTTGAGAAATAAGGAAGTCGTTTCAATAGAGGTTTTGTGGAAAAGTCACTCTGTAAAGGGAGCTACTTGGAAGCAGAAACAAGCATGATGGCCAAGTATCCTCACCTTTTTCCTTCCAATTCAGTTTCAGCTTGAGGTAATAGTTCCTCTCTAGTCTCTCAGTTTACTCTTGTGTAATTTAGTCTTAGTATTTTGTTCCATTAGTTATCCTTGCATTTCAACATATTTGCATGTTCATGGAACTCAATTATGTTAGATATCAGTTTCTATTACTTAATGGTAGGGATTGCAGCTCTTTCTCTCCATAGTCAGCTTTGAGGATGAACGTTCCCAAGGGGGAGATAATGTAACACCTCGAGTCCAAGGAGCCTATGCCATGGTCCACATTTCGTTGATGGACCCACGGTTCGTAGGTGGGGTCTCGTCATTGGGGTCCAAGATTAAGTGTTCTCTGATCCCACCAAAGGTCGACTAGTACGGTCTGTGGTTGGAACTATGGACCGTACGTTTTGCCGTTGGTGAGGATCAACAGTTATTTAGAGAAAAAGGGCTTTTGCGTGAACTTCAAACAGTCATATCTTTTAGCACAAAATTAATTAGGTGGCCCATTTCCAATCAAATTAAATATAATTGAATCCTCTTTCCAACGCAATCGATATTGCTAAAATCCAAGGTCGCTCGTTTTAGTGAAGCCTTGTCTTGTAGAGAACAAACCACAGACCAGTTGACAAGCTAGGGTTCAAACGACGGTCTGTCAGTCCCCTCATGAGTGTCACTTCATCAAATTTAAGTTAGGGTCATTTTTGTATTTTCCCCTATGGCTTGGGCACTTAAACTACGTCATTTAATGCCTAAACTATGTCGGTTTTAGTCAGTCTAAGCCTATGAATCTAGTAAGACATACCCAGAACCCTCATTCTTCAATAATCACCTAACTTAGTGCATAAAACAATGAAAAGTTGTCAGTTTCTTCCAAGAACAAGCAGTAGAGTTCTTCAAAGTTCAGCCCCAAAATCCAAGGGATTTCTTCATAGATTTTGTCACCAGGTATGAGGGATTTCACTAGTGCATTCCTTTCACCCATTAGGTCCCAAGAATTCAGTTAGTTCTTCAGATTCGCATATATTGTTTAGACCTAGAGTTTCTAGATTTTTAATATTTATTGTGATTTTAGTTCCTTTGATCTAAATAACTGGTTTCTTGATAATTTTAGTATAATTCCATGCATAGCACTCAGACCCCTAGCTTGTGTAAATTTATCCTATTACATGAATTATACTTGCTAGGACAACCAAACAGATATTCAGGTTTTAAATTTCGAATGTTATATTCTCAATACATAAATTTTGCATTCTTAGTTAGCATGTTGATTTTGATCTATTCAGTATTTAGTGCATTTTAGCTTCATAAATATTCAGTTGGGAGTAGACTTAGCACCAAGATTGACTAGGGTTCAGCATACCCTCAAATTCTCTGAACTACGTGGCCGCATAGGTTTATAAGTCCCCTCAGTTGGTCATCAATTTTAGTGATCACGCCACAATCATTCCTCTATACCCCTAGCAAGATATATTTGGTCCTCTCAATGGGGCATATACATTGGACTCCACATTTAGCTCACGTGGTTTATGTCGGTTAATAGTAGCTCCCACAATCAGACTCTTGTTGCATTGACCAGGTTTTTTGCATTTACTTCAGTATACAATTCAACATGTTATTTTCATGATTAACACTTGGTCATTCGATCCAGCATAATTTTCAATTATACTTTAGTACATATCTATATCCTTGCTCAGATTATATCATTTCTCAGTTATACATGGTTCAACTTATATATTTTGTTCAGCTTAGCATATATATATCTTGCATAGTCACTCTAATCTAAGACTGACGCATACTTTGCATTACATCGTTTTATGATGTAGTTTCAAGCACTCAGCATCCATATCACACTTTAGTTTGATTACCTGTTTGACATTAGCAGCTTTAGTGGCATGTCCTCATAATTCGAGGATAATAAACATGCTTTCTATTTTAGTCTTTACTTTCACTTTTTAGTTTTGTTAGAGTTAGTAGGGGAAATGTCTAAGTAGCTCAACTCAGTTAGAGGCTTTCCACACATAGTACTAGATTCAGACTTGGAGTCAGTGTTAAGTGTTTTGGCATTGTTCCCCCCAAATAATCAGATATATATTCGCAATTGGTGTAACACCCGGAAAAAAACTAGCAAGTTAGACTAGAGCCTTACATACGGGTTCTAGAGTTTTACGTGAGGGTTAGAGTTGTAGAAATGACCTCTCGTATTTAGAGTGAAAGGTTTAGGGGTTAAACATCAAGATACGACTCCCCAAAGGACCAACCAAGGGTCCTTGAGGAGGACCTTAGAAACCACCAAAATCCTGCCAAAAAGACAGCCCACCCATGATTCGGGACCCACGCCCCATAGGGGGATCCACGCCTCGTGGATGGGGACGTGGGTCAAGACCCCAGCAAGTAGACTTGCAGGCCACCACCCACGACACGTGTGTCTACCAACGGCTCGTGGGTCGGGGTCTCGTGGGTGAGGCAATGAAGTACTTAAATCGGTTTAAGTTGGGGGCATAGGGAACTTTCTAGAATTAATTACTTATTAAGTAGGGTCATTTTATTAGTAATTAGACTACCTATATAAATCTAATAGACCCTTAATTAAGTGATTCCAAATCATTATTTTCAATTCACCAATGAACCCAATTCCCCGTCAAATATTCTCTCTCAAGAAAATTCAAGATGAAGAAGAAGAGTAGCAAGCTAGGTCAAATTCCTCCATTGTTGCAAGCTTTATGAGGGTTTTATTATCAAGGTATTTTATAGTATTCATCAATCGATTCTTGCATTCATGGAGACCCCTAGAATCCCCCAATTTAATGAAGAACTTCCCTAATTCAAATTTAGGGTTTTTTCAATGTTGTAGGTTATGAGGGATGTTGATCCAATTGAGTAAATAATAGTTGTTTATGATTGAATTAGATATGTATGATGATAGTATGATGAGATTACACGTTCCATGGTTAACCCTAGTCTAAATTGATGAAAACAAAGTATGTGGGTTTATGCCTTGTGAAGGGAAATTGAGGATTAATAGGTGATCTACTAGAATTGATTATATGTACAGTAATTGTTCAAAAATAGAAGTATGTAAACATTAATTGAACTATAACAATGTGTATATGATGGATCGAGACGAGTAATGATTGTGATTGAGCCATTATGATGAAATATGATTAGAATTGCCTAAGAATGAAGCTTGTGACTAGAATGTCTTGTAACCTAGTTATGTGTGATGATCTTGTGATGTAAAGCTTTGAGAGTAAGGATTGTAGTCATGTATGTTGCTAACTAGGGCTCGGAGGAAAAGCTAATATAATGAATTATGTATGTTAAGGATTGAGAGTAAAAATCTATCTAAGAATTTAAAACTAATGGATAGAGTTGTGCTGGAAGACCTTTACCTACCTAATCCACCTTAGGAATGATATATAGGATGAAGTGATGGAATCACTTGAGTTATGATGGAATCCATGTCTAATGTAAAATTTCTAGATTTGTTGATTCAATAAGAACCTTGACCCTTAAGACAACAAGATACTATATTATGCATATTTCTATGAATCTATGAATGTGTTTATGAACACTTTCAGAGTGATGTATCTATGATCATGATATGTAGTTGTGTTGTTCAAAGGACATTCTCACATACACACTCACACATGAATATGATATGATATGAAAGGTTCTCTTAAATAGATTGATTCTAGGTTGAAAGGTTTGCTCACCTAAATTGAATCTATGTCATAGGACTAGGAAATGTGATGAGGTTGTGGTGAGTTCCCCAAAGACTTTTGCATGAGAGAAATCTCAGGTGAGTTCCCTTATTCCTAATTATTTAAACATGATATGATTACGCATGTCATGACATGAGGAGTGTGAGGTGATTATCCTTTATGCACGTATCTATGACTCCTAAGGAAAGAGGTGATTAACCATTAGCCTTTATGATGATTATGGAGGCGATTACCTATGATCCTTAATTAAGTAATGTGGAGGCAAAAACCTACATTACACCTTAAACTAGATATGGAGGCGAATACCTATTTCTTATAAACTTAATGGGAATATGGTGGTGAATACCTATGCTTTCTTTAAAATGGATATGGCGGCAAATACCTATATCTTATAAACATAATGGGCACATTGAGTCAAATACCTATGATCCATTAAAATGAATGTGGAGGCGATTACCTATGATTCCATGATATGTTTGACTTGAGCTGATTCCTTATTTCCTTATGATTGGACGATATGTTTGACTTAAGGTGATTCCCCTTGTCCTTTATGATTCCATGATATGTATGAGTAAGAGGTGATTCCCCTTATCCATGAATGATGAACCATGGCATGCTTAAAGAAGTATTATTTAAGTCTTCAAATGTATAACATAGGGACTAGTCCCCACCCTACGAGTATGCATAATGAGCCTAAAGTGGTACTTTGTATGGGTATGATTATGGTGTCTTATCCATGCGTTGCACATGTATGACTTGAAGCTAATTATGAAGTGTTTCTCTTATATGATGTATGCTTACCTTGGATTGTTACTATAGTTACCTTCCATGATATGATTGACTAAAGGTGAAGAGTCTGTTGTCTATATGAAGTAAGCAAAGGATGAGACCAAAGAGTGGTAAGTATGATTATGATGACCTAAGAGTAATACTTAGTGTGAATGGGATTATGGGGTATTATTCTTACATTGCACAAGTATGCTTGGAGTTTACCTAGGAGTATAGTTCTATTATGAGATGAAGGTCTAAGTAGTGACCATGTGATATTTCCTATGCTATTGGATTATACCTTATGTTGACTTATGCTCATGTTATGACGATGTTGGAGATTGTTCTTAGGACCATGTTATTACCTCTTATGCTTTTGTTTCATGTTGAATAATCACTATGATATGCTCTCATGATGTTGTGCTATCTAACATTTTTAGTACATTATATGCTAACGCATACCCTTGCCTACATTCTTATCAAATGTAGGGTTGGGCAATATTTAGTTCCTTTCTTGAGGATAGGCTTCTATAAGAGCAAAGGATTTGAAAATTGGTGAGTCCTCATAGCATCGAGGATAAAGCCACCATTTCCTTTTATGTCTTTCTTTTATGTTTTAGACTATTGTATGGGCTGCGTCCCAAAGTTTATTGAAGTTGAGTTTAGATGGTTTGAGATGAAGTTTTGTAGACTTCCCCTCGCTTTTATAAAGACTTCAATTGTATGGGAAAAAGTTTTAAAACTTCCGAGTCATTTCTATTATCTTATGTTATGATATGCTAAGGGGCTTGTATGAAACCCCATTCGGGGTTGAGTACGCCTTGTTACATCTAGGGTTTACCCTTGGGTCGTGACAAACTTGGTAATCAGAGCAAAATGTTCAAAATGATTCTAGGATTGTCTCAAAACCACATGTAGTAGAGTCTTGTTCATAATTGGGAAGCGTGCCTTATTTATGAATAGAAAGCTATTCGATGAGTAGGAAACTTCACTTCTTCATTCTTTAGTCGTGCCATATAGTTTAACTCTATAAGGTGTTTCTCACTATCCAGTGGACTTCAAGATATGACTTCTAAAAGAGCTTCTGGTACAAGGATCAAGGGACAAGATGTTGGTTGGGATTCCAATTATGGATGTGTGCATAGATAGGACTTGATATGTTAGATGTAAATGTTATCCTTAGGATGGATTGGTAGTGTTATTGTTATGCTCATATGTGATGGTAGAACCCGTATAGTCAAATTGTTATTTCCCGAATGAGCCTATCCGAAAGTGGAAGGAGGGAGAGTCTATATCCTAAGTTTTGATTTTGTGTTGTCTTAAGGTTGACTTAGAGGGTTTCAAGTACCACCTAGTTAAGGTGAGGGAGAAAAGTGAAAGTGTTGACCTACTTCAGAGAGGTAGTATTTCGTTAAGATTGATCTTAAAGTATGGTCATTAGGAGTGGAATGTTTAGATAATACCAAGATTGGATGATTGAGTGGGCTCCTACGAAGCGTAAAAGTGTAGTTCACATTAGTTTAGAGTCATCTTGTGTGATGGAGGTAAAAGTTAAGTGATAAGTAATGTATGGATGTGACCTTAGTTGAATTGATATGACTGGTGCTTAGAAAGTCCGTTTAGGCTTACTCCCAAGGGGGAGATGATGTGCTTGGTTAGAAAGGTCGTTGGGTGTTCCTAATGTTTAGAAGTTTGGTTTACTTGTATTTTCACCCTAGAAAGGTGAAATGAGTTGGGAGGTTTAGTCCCCATTTTTTATGCCTATATGAACTCTTGAGATGATAAGTTCCTATTGGTTTGTATTATTTTTGAAGTCATTATGTGTATATATGTTGCCATGATATCTTTGTATGCATGTTAATGAAAATTATGTTTTAATAGGAAAATGAGCTTTCATGATATATTTTCCTCTTGTTGTAGTGCATTGAGTATGAGTTGGCAATTTGACTTCATAGGATGAATATATGAGCATGCCTTATTTGGAGTTGAGAGATTCCTCCTTGAATAAATCCTTTTTGAGAGTAATTTGAATATGAGCTCCATGAGAGTATGTTGAGCATGTTATCACTTAAAGATGGTAGTTACTCCTGGAACATGACGAGTTATGAGAATTTCATGCATAATGGGTTGATAGATGTAGTTCCTACATCCTTGTGTTGCATTGAGTATGTTTATCTTGGAGATGAAGTTACTCTTCTTTGCTTGTGTGCATTTAGATTTGTTGCACGCATGATAAGCTGCTAGTCTAGAGTCGTTTCCTTTAAGAAGTGTTTAGAATCGCCATTCGAGGATGAATGTTCGCAAGGGGGAGATATTGTAACACCCGGAAAAAAAACTAGTAAGTTAGACTAGACACTTACATAAGGGTTCTAGAGCCTTACGTGGGGATTAGAATTGTAGAAATGACCTCCCGTATTTAGAGTGAGGGGTTTAGGGGTTAAACGTCAAGGTACGACTCCCCAAGGACCAACCAGGGGTCTTTGAAGAGGACCCTAGAAACCACCAAAAATCTGCCAAAAAGACAGCCCACCCATGATTGGGGACCCACACCCCGTAAGGAGATCCACGCCTCGTGGATGGGTTCGTAGGTCAAGACCCCAATAAGTAGACTTGCAGGCCACCACCCACGTTTGACCAGCATGGCCCGTGGGTCCACCAACTGCCTGTGGGTTGAGGTTTCGTGGGTGAGGCAGTGAAGTCCTTAAGTTGGTTTAATTTTGGGGCTTAGGGAATTTTCTAGAATTTTTAATTAGTTATTAAATGGGTTTGCTTTATTAGTAATTAGACTACCTATATAAAGCTAATAGATCCTTAATTAAGTGATTCCAAATCATTATTTTCAATTCACCAAAGAACCCAATTCCCTCTCACATATTCTCTCTCTAGAAAACTCAAGGAGAAGAAGAAGAAAAAGAAGAGAAGCAAGCGAGGTCAGATTCATCCATTGTTGCAAGCTTTATGATGGCTCTATAATCGAGGTATGTTATCTTATTCATCCATTGATTCTTCCATTCATGGAGTCCCTTAGAATTCCGCAATTTGATGAAGAACTTCCCCAATTCAAAATTAGGGTTTTTTCAATTTTGTGGGTTATGATGGATGTTGATCCAATTGAGTAAATAGTAGTTATTTATGATTGAATTAGATATGTATGATGATAGTATGATGAGATTACATAATTCCATGGTTAACCCTAGTCTAAATTGATGAAAACAAAGTATGTGGGTTTATGTCTTGTGAAGGGAAATTGAGGATTCGTAGGCAATCTTCTAGATTTGATGATATGTATAGTAATTATTAAAGAATAGAAGTATGTAAACATGAATTGAACTAGAACAATGTTTATATGATGGATCAAGACTAGTAATGATTGACATTGAGCCTTTATGATGAAATATGATTAGAATTGCCTAAAAATGAAGCTTGTGACAAGAATTTCTTGTAACCTAAATATGTATGATGATCTTGTGATGTAAAGCTTTGAGAGTAAGGATTGTAATCATGTATGTTGATAACTAGGGCTCAGAGGAAAAGCTAATATGATGAATTATGAATGTTAAGGATTGAGTAAAAATCTATATAAGAATAGAAGACTAATGGATAGAGTTGTGGTGGAAGACCTTTACCTACCTAATCCACCTTAGGAATGATATATAGGATGAAGAGATGGAATCACTTGAGTTATGATGGAATCCATGTCTAATGTAAAAATTCTAGATTTGTTGATTCAATAAGAACCTTGACCCTTAAGAAGGCAACATACTATATTACGTATGTTTCTATGAATCTATGAATATGTTTATGAACACTTTGAGAGTGATGTATCTATGATCATGATATGTAGTTGTGTTATTGAAAGGACATTCTCACATACACACTCATGCATTAATATGATATGATATGAAAGGTTCTCTCCCATAGAATGATTCTAGGCTGAAAGGTTTGCTCTCCTAAAATGAAACTATGCCCAAAGACAATGAAATGTTATGAGGTTCTGGTGAGTTCCCCAAAGACCTTTACATGAGAGGAATTTGAGGTGAGTTCCCTTATTCCTAATTATTTAAACATGAGGTGATTACACATGTCATGACATGAGGAGTGTGAGGTGATTACCTTTTATGCACGTATGTATGACTCCTAAGGCAAGAGGTGATTATCCATTAGCCTTTATGATGATCATGGAGTCGATTACCTATGATCCCTAATTAAGTAATGAATACCTACATTACACCTTAAAATGGATATGGAGGTGAATACCTATATCTTATAAACTTAATGGGAACATGGAGGCGAATAATACCTTTGATTTCCTTAAAATGGATATGGAGGCGAATACCTATATCTTATAAACATAATGGGAACATGGATGCGAATACCTATGATTTCCTTAAATAAACGTAGAGGTGATTACTTATGATTCCTTGATATGTTTGACTCGAGGTGATTCCCCTTGTCCTTATGATTCCATGATATGTTTAACTTGAAGTGATTCCCCTTGTCCTTTATGATTCTGTGTTGTGTATGAGTAAGAAGTAATTCCCCTTGTCCATGAATGATATACCATGGCATGCTTCAAGAAGTATTCCATAAGTGTTCAAATGTATAAGAGAGGGATTAGTCCCTAACCTATGAGTATGCATGTGGACCCTAAAGTAGTACTTAGTAAGGGTAGGATTATGGGGTCTTATCCATGCATTGCACAAGTATGACTTGAAGCTAATTATGAAGTGTTTCTCTTATATGATGTATGATTACCTTGGATGGTTGCTATAGTTGCCTTCCATGATATGATTGACTAAAGGTGAAGAGTCCCTTGTCTATATGAAGTAAGGTAAGGATGAGACCAAAGAGTGGTAAGTATGCTTATGATGACTTAAGAGTAATACTTAGTGTGAATGAGATTATGGGGTCTTATTCATACATTGCACAAGTATGATTGGATATTACTTAGGAGTATATTTCTATTATGATATGAAGGTCTAAGTAGTGACCATGTGATATCTCCTACGATATTGGATTATGCCTTATGTTGTTTTATGCTCATGTTATGACTATGTTGGAGATTATGCTTATGACCATGTTATTATCTCTTATGATTTTGTTTCATGTTGACTAATCACTATGATATGCTCTCATAATGTTGTGTTAGACAATATACTTGGTACATTTTATACTAACACATACTCTTACTTGCATTCTTATCACATGTAGGGTTTGGAAATATTGAGTTCTTTCCTGAGGATAGGTTTCTAGAAGAGCAAAGTAGTTGAAGATTAGTGAGTCCTCATAGCATCGAGGATAAATCCACCATTTCCTTTTATATCTTTCTTTTATGTTTTAGACTATTGTATGGGCTGCGTCCCAAATTTTATTCAAGCTGAGTTTAGATGGTTTGAGACAAAGTTTTGTAGACTTTTGCTTGCTTTTATAAAGACATCAATTGTATGGGCAAAAGTTTTAAAATTTCGCTTCATTTCTATTATCTTATGTTATGATATTCTAAGGGGCTTGTATGAAACCCCATTCGAGGTTGAGTACACCTTGTTAAATCTAGGGTGTAACCCTGGGTCGTGACAAACTTGGTAATCAAAGCAAGAGGTTTATAATGATTCTACGATTGTGTCAAAACCACGTCTATTAGAGTCTTGTTCATAAGTTTGAAGCACGCCTCATTTATGAATATGAAGCTATTAGATGATTAGAAAACTTTACTTCTTCATTTTCCAGTCGTGCCATAGAGTTTAACTCTGTAAAATCTTTCTCCCAATCTAGTGGTCATCATGATATGACTACTCAAAGGGCTTATGCTACAAGGAGCAATGGAGAAGATGTTGGTTGTGATGTCAATTATGGTTGTGTGATTAGATAAGACCTGATATGTTAGATGTAAATGTTATCCTTAGGATGGATTGGTAGTGGTATTGTTATGCTCCTATGTGATTGTAGAACCCGTACAGTCAAATTGTTAGTTCTGGAATGAGTCTATCCGAGAGTGGAAGGAGGGAGAATCTATGTCCTAAGTTTGGATTTTGTGTTGTCTTAAGGTTGACTTAAAGGGTTGCAAGTATGTCATGACCCAGTGTTACCCCCTAGATGTAACAACCCTGAGGGGTCTCATACAAGTCCTTATCATATCATGACATAAGATATAGGGACTCTATGGGTGAAATCTACCCATAGATGAAGAGCTACCATACCTTGATGATTCTCCGAAGAATTTGAGGAAAAAGCTTTGATTTCTTCATGCCCTAGCTTCAATTCTACTCTTCTTCTTCCTTGGGTTTTAGAAAGAAATATTGTGAGGAAGATGAGCTTTTTTATTTGATTTGGTATTTTTGAAAAATAATGTGAATGGGTTTACTTTGACTTAAAATGACTTATATAGGGTCTAGGATTAGGATTCAAATGATCTAGTTTAGGTATTATGTGCATCAGAAATGACACATATAACCTTGAAAATTTTAACTACCAGGTACCTTTCAAGAAGGCTTTAACCGACCATTCATTGATTTACGGCCAGTAAAGGCTCCCGTGAATGAGAGGCCTAGAATTTTTTCTAAGTAAATCTCCACAGATGGTTCTACAATCCGTAGACCATTCTACTTGCCATGGACACATTTGTGAATCATTTCCTTAGAAAAATTTTCTACAAGGCTTGGGTTCAAGGACGGGTTCACTAACCGTGGACTCTTCCACTGTCCTTGAACACTTTCATAGATCCTTGCATAACAATATTTTTCACAAGGCTTGGGTTCAAGGATGGGTTCACCAGTCGTGGACTCTTACACTATCCTTCAACCATTCCTTAGAACCTTGCCTTAGAATATTTCTCACAAGGCTTAGGTTCACCAGCCGTGGACTCTTCTACAGTCCTTGAACCATGCCTTAGAATATTTTTCACAAGGCTTGGGTTCAAGGATGGGTTCACTGGCCGTGGACTCTTCCACTGTCCTTGAGCCCTTCCTTAGACCCTTGCCTTAGAATATTTTTCACAAGGCTTGGGTTTAAGGATGGTTCACTGGTTGTGGACTCTTTCACCATCCTTGAACCGTTCCTCAAAACCTTGCCTTAGAATATTTTTCACAAGGCTTGGGTTCAAGGATGGGTTCACCGGTCGTGGACTCGTCCACCGTCCTTGAACCCTTCTTTAGACCCTTTCCTTAGAATATTTTTCACAAAGCTTGGATTCAAGGATGGGTTCACCGGCCATGGACTCTTCTACTGTCCTTGAACCCTTCCTTAGACGCTTGCCTTAGAATATTTTTCACAAGGACGGGTTCACTGGTTGTGGACTCTTCCACCTTCCTTGAACCCTTCCATAGACATTTGCCTTAGAATATTTTTCGTAAGGCTTGGGTTGAAGGATGGGTTCACCGGCCATCAACTCTTCCATTGTCCTCGAACCCTTTCTTAGACCCTTGCCTTAGAATATTTTTCACAAGGCTTGGGTTCAAGGATCGGTTCATCGGCCATGGACTCTTTTACTGTCCTTGAACCCTTCCTTCGACCCTTTCCTTAGAATATTTTTGAGGTGTTGCAATATCTCCCCCTTGGGAGCATTCGTCCTCAAATGACGATCTAAACACTTTACGGAAGTAAAGACTCAAGACTAGCAGCCCATCATGTGTGGAACATCAAAATAAGGCAAAAGTCAAAGGATGATACATCAACTCCGTCTCAAACATAATCAATGCAACCCAAGGAAGTAGGAACTACATCTAACAACCCATTATGCATTAAACTCAATATTTCTCATATTCATAGGAGGAACTACCTTCTCCAACTAAAATCATGCTCAACATGATATCATGGAGCCAATATGCCATTACTTCTCAAAAGCATACTAAACCATGTTCATCAACTCAACTCATGAAGTCAAATAGGCAACTCGTACTAAATGAACATTCAACATGAGGAACATAAATCATGAAATCTCATTTTCTTACTAAACATGAATTTCATCAAGAACATGCATAACATAAGGAAATCATGGGAAAACACCTACAATACACATGACTCCCAAAACACTAAAACTCAAGAGGAACTACTAACCTTAAGCTTGAATAAGAGTAGAAGGAAAGAACTGAGGATAGCGGGACTTCATATCGGCCTGGGCCTCCCAAGTCGCACCCTCAACTAAATGATTACTCCGTAAAACCTTCACGGAAGCTATTTCCTTGTTTCTCAATCTCTTAACTTGCCCGTCTAGGATTTCTACCCGTACTTCCTCATATGATAGACTCTCATCAAACCCCAACCCTTCTAAAGGGATAATGGAAACCGGATACCCGATACACTTCTTAAGCATGGAAACATTAAATATCGGGTGAACCGGAGCTAACTCATTTTACAAGTATAACTCATAGGCAACTTTCCCAATACACTTCAAAATTTGATATGGGCCCACATACTAGGGACTACGTTTTCCCTTCTTGCAAAGCCTCATCACACATTTCATAGGTGAGATTTTTAAGTAGACCTAATCATTAACTTTGAATTCAGGATCGCTTCTTCTAACATCGGCATAAGATTTTTGCCGACTTTGGGCCGTTCTCAACCTCTCTCTAATGAGTCGGACTTTCTCAATGGCCTCATAAACTAGTTCGGGACCAATTAGAGCAATTTCACCTACTTCAAACCAACCAATCGGAGACCTACACGTCCTACCATACAAGGCTTTAAAAGGAGCCATGACAATACTTGAGTGGTAACTATTATTGTAGGCAAACTCTATTAATGGTAGATGGTCATCCCAATTACCTTTGAAGTCTATAACACATTCCCTCAACATATCCTCTAAGGTTTGGATGGTATGTTCCGGTTGCCCATCGATTTGGGGATGAAAGGTCGTGCTAAGCTTAAACTTAGTACCAAGCCCTTTTTGGAATGACTTCCAAAAATGTGAAGTAAATTGAGTACCCCGATCCGGAATAATAGAAAAAGGAACCCCATGCAACTTCACTATCTCTTTGATATACAATTTGGCATAGTCTTCTGCCCAAGAAGAAACCTTGACGGGAATGAAATGGGCTGATTTTGACATTCGATCTATGATGACCCAAATAGAATCATGTTGCCTTCGTGTACGAGGCAAACCCACTATAAAGTTCATGTTCACATCCTCCCACTTCCAAGTGGGAATATCTATATCTTGGGACAAGCCTCCCGACCTTTATTGCCCGGCCTTAACTTGTTGGCAATTCGAACACTTGGCTACAAAACCCGCTATATCCTTCTTCATACCATTCCACCAATAGACTTCCCGTAGATCACGGTACATCTCAGTGGCTCCCGGAAGAATAGAATATCTAGAACCATGAGCCTCTTCTAGAATTTGCTCTCTCAAGCCATCAACATCTGGAACACATAACCGACCTTAGTACGTAAGCACCCCATCTCCCCCGTGGAAGAAAGCCTCAATGGACTTTCAGAGTACCGACTCTTTCAATTCAACTAATATAGGATCAAGGTCTTGCTTTGCCTTAACATCCATCACAAAGGACAGTTCGGAACAATTGTGGATCGTGAAACAACCCTTGGTGGAATCCACTAGATGAACACCTAGCCGGACCAACCTATGCACATTACGAACCAATTATTTCTTTTCATCGTCTATATGAGTCACACTACCCATGGACAATCTACGAAGAGCATTCGCTACCACATTAGCTTTGCTGGGGTGATAAATGACACTCATGTCATAATCCTTTAACAATTCTATTCACCTTCGTTGCCGAAGTTTCAAGTCCTTTTGACTAAACACATATTGGAGACTCTTGTGGTCAGTGAACACATCAACATTCACCGTATATAGATAATGCCTCCATATTTTCAAGGCAAACACAACCTCCACTAATTCAAGATCATGGGTTGGATAATTCTTCTCATGGATTTTAAATTGCCTTGAAGCATAGGCAATCACTATACCATTTTGCATGAGCTCACATCCCAATCCAACTCTAGAGGCATCACAATATACTAGAAAACCATTCGTACCCTCCGCTAAGGTTAACACCGGGGAGGAAGTAAGTCTATCTTTCAATTCTTGAAAACTTTTCTCAAAATTTTTCGACCACATAAATTTAGCTCTCTTTTGAGTCAAGGCCGTCAAAGGAGAAGCAACGGAATAAAACCCCTCAACAAATCTTCTATAGTAACCGGCCAAACCCAAAAAGCTTCTAACGTCGGAAGGAGTAAGAGGTCTAGGCCAACTCTTGACCGCATCCGTGTTCTTAGGATCTACCTAAATACCCTTGCTTGACACAATGGGACAAAGGAACGCTACGGACCTTAGCCAAAACTCACATTTGCTAAATTTAGCGAAAAGTTAATGTTCCTTAAGGACTTACAATACCACCCTCAAATGGTCAATATGCTCCTTTTCACTCTTTGAATATATCAAGATATCATCGATAAACACTATCACAAACATGTTAAGATTTTGTTGGAACACTCTATTCATTAAGTCCATGAACGCCGCCAGAGTGTAAGTCAAACCAAAGTACATTACTATGAACTCATAGTGACCATATGTTGTTCGGAATGCCATCTTGGGAATATCCACCCTCTCACCCTCAATTGTTGATAGCCCGAACGTAGATCAATATTAGAGAAATAACTAGCCCCTTGAAGTTGGTCAAATAAGTCATCAATTCTTGGAAGAGGATACTTGTTCTTAATGGTAACTTTATTCAATTGACGAAAATCAATGCACATTCTAAGAGACCCATCCTTCTTCCAAACAAACAATACCAGAGCAACCCATGGAGAAATACTCGGTTGAATAAAGCCTTGTTTAGCAAATCCTTTAGTTGCTCTTTCAATTCTTTCAACTCCGTTGGAGCCATTCTATAAGGAGGAATGGAGATAGGTTGCGTATCCAGAACAAGGTCAATACCAAAATCTATTTCCCGCTCGGGAGAAATACCGAGAAAATCAGCAGAAACAACTTTCAAAAACTCATTCACTACAGGAACCAACTCTAGAGGAGGGGTTTCAGATTTAACATCCTTCACCCTAACAATATGGTAGACACAACCTTTGGAGATCATCTTTATAGATTTAAGATACGAAACAAATTGACCTCTAGGCATTGAATTTCCACCCTTCCACTCTAAAATAGTCTCATTCAGAAATTGGATTTTAACCATTCGGGTTTTACAATCAATAGATGCATAACATTCATGCAACCAATCTATACCAATAATCATATCAAAATCTAACATGTCCAGTTATATCAAGTCAAAAAGAGTAACTCTATGGGATAATGAAATGGGACATCTTCTATAACCCCTCTTAGCCACCACAGAATCACCAACTGGGGTAGAAATCGAAAAAAGATCTAATAATTCTTCCGGGGGAACATCAAACCTCATAGCCACATAAGACATCACAAAAGAGAAAGTAACATCGAGATCCAATAAATCATACATCAATGAAGAAAACTTTCAACATACCGGTCACCACATCTGGGAAACTCTCTTGGTCACCTCGGGTTTGAAGAGCATAAAAGCAGTTTTTCTTAGGATCATCAAAATTTGAACCGATAGGAGGAACTTGCTTGCCCTCTCTTCCTTGAGCCTTAAGCATGCATCAATCCCTTGTCATATGACCATTCTTCTCACAATTATAGCAACCATCCGTGCTAACTAGGCACTTACCATCATGTTTCTTACCACACTTAGCACAAGTAGGCCTCACCATAGAAGATCCACCACTATTGTCTCCTTGAGGCTTAGGGTTAGGCATCCTATCTTTGTTGACCCTTGGAGCACTAGAGGAGCCTTAATGGGAGAACCTTCGCTTGAACTTTGGCCGCCCTTAACCCTCAGACAAAAGGGTTAGGAAAGGACTTCATAGAGTTAAGACTCTAAGGCATGACTAAAGAGTAATGAAAGAACTGAGATTTCCTAAACATCTTATAGCCTCTCATTCATAAATGTGGTGCACTTCACACTCATAAACAAGACTCTACTAGACATGGCTTATAAGACATCATCCTAGAATCATTATAAACCTTGTGCTCTGATTACCAAGTTTGTCACGACCTAGGGGTACCCCCAAGATGTAACATGGCGTACTTAACCCTGAAGGGGGTCTCATACAAGCCCTTAGCATATCATGACATAAGATAAATATAAATGATGCAAAATTTAATACTTTTTACAATTGAAGTCTTTCATTAAATCAAATGGAAGTCTAGACATTATCTCAATAAGCCATCTAATAAAAATGAGTATCAATAGGGTCACAGCCCTTTACAACATAGTCTCAAAATAGAATGTAAAAAAGAAATTTACAAATGAACAACTTCCGTCCTCGAACCATGAGGACTCACCAAAAGCATGAGAGGATCAATCCAAGCTTTGAACAATAGGGAATGCACACCTCAACAACCGAGCCCTACACTTACAGAAAAAAATGTAGAAAGTATGGGTTAGTACAAAAATGCACCAAGTATAATAGCCATGCATAAATTCCTTGAAACATGCCAAAAAGGGACAATTTAGTTGAAATCAGGCGCATTATCAAGTTTATGAGTCATGATGCACATTAGTGTAAAAACATAAGTCAAACCATTTCATAAGTAACCCTAAGGTATACTTGTGCAATGCATAGATAAGATACCATATTCCCATCTAATACTAAGTACCACTTTTAGGCCACAATAGTCAGACATATCACGCTTTGATCTTATCATAGACAATACTCATAGAAAAGGATACATTCATTTTTATTAATTCATATAAAGAAAAGCCACTCATAGCAACAATCCTTGTTAAGAATGCATAATTCATATATCTTCATAGCATAAGAGAACCACACCATAACCACTCTTAAAGTATACTTGTACAATGCATGAATGAAGTCCCATACCCCCAACTCACACTAATTAGAGCTCCTTGAGAAGTCATAAGTATAGTTCATGTTCATGTTCTTATCATAGTTCATATTATTGTCATGTAGGGAAATATAGACTTAACCGACATAGACCATGTGAGCTACATAGAATCCGGTGTCTTGCCCCCACACCGAAAAGAGGTGTCCTACTTGCCTAAGGTAGAACTAATGTTTGATAGCTTAGGCGAATCCACTAGATAAAGACCTATGTGGGTACAAAGTTACAGGATAGGAAGATTGCTTCTAGAAACTCGGACTGACTGATGTAATAGGTTTCCATCTCATGAGATAGCTGTTTGGGAACGCCGACTAACTGCCATTTGAAAGCCGAACTAAGTGACGTAATAGATTTCATCTCATTTCCATATCCAATCGGTGCTAAGCATAATTCCTCTTAAGTTCATATTAAGGCTTGACTTAAGTTCATGTTTATGGAAGAATGCACTAACAATCAACCCAACATGATATCATGATATAGCTCATAGATTCAAGAGGTGAGAATAGGCTTTCAACCTTCGAATCATCATTGTGTGAGTAATTAAACCTTTCACATCATGTTCATAGTGTGTTCATGAGCATGACCTTTCAATCAACACGAAAAGATCATCATAGTCATAGACATTTCATGCATAGTCATGTGTAAGGGTATAGGGGAGAATTACGTTTCAAATATACCACAATTACACCATATTCATAGGATCTTCACTCTTAAGGTGAATCCTAAAGCACATGCTGAATTCTCATATTCATGTAGAATTCTCATAATTTTCCCTTCAAGGACCATGAATCACATTGAACCCAAGAATCTAGAATTTCATCATTAGATATGGATAATAACATGATTCAATTAACTCAATCAATCTAAACATAATCTATTCACATGCTTCTATAATCAATCAACCCATATCACAAGATCACTATTTAGCAATATGGGGAATTCATGGGTTCTTGGGGGTATTTCATCATAAATAAACAATAAGCCATCAATTCAATCATAAAAAAACATAAATCAACCATTGAAAATGTTTTTTGGAAAGAACCCATGGCATTGGAGTAAAACCCTAGCTTATGGGGAAATTGTAAGATTTGAAATCTGGTTTTGAAGGGACTCTATGAGTGAAATCTACCGATAGATGAAGAGCTACCATACCTTGATGATGAATCTCCAAGGAATTTGGGGAAAAAGCCTTGATTTCTTCAAGCCCTAGCTCAAATTCTACTCTTCTTCTTCTTTGGGTTTTAGAGAGAGATATATTGTGACGAAGATGAACTTTTTTATTTGATTTAGGTATTCGTGAAAAGTGATGTGAATGGGTTTATTTTGACTTTAAATTGCTTATATAAGGTCTAGGATTAGGATTAAAATGATCTAGTTTATGTATTAGATGCATAGGAAATGACCCTTATAACCTTGAAAATTTGAACTGTCGGGTACCTTTCAAGGAAGGCTTTCACCGGTCATTCATTGATTCACAGCCAGTAAAGGCTCCAGAGAACCAGAGTCCTAGAATTTTTTCTATGTAAATCTCCACTGATAGATCTACCTTCTGTGGACCATTCTACTGGTCGTGGACACATCCGTGAATCATTGCCTTAGAAAAATTTTCTACAAGGCCTGGGTTCAAAGAGGGGTTCACAGACCGTGGACTCATCCACCATCCTTGAGCCCTTCCTTAGACCCTTGCCTTAGAATATTTTTCACAAGTCTTGGTTTCAGGATTGGTTCACCGGTCGTGGACTCTTCCACCAACCTAGAATCCTTCCTTAGAACTTTGCCTTAGAATATTTTTCACAAGGCTTGGGTTCACTGACCGTGCACTCTTCCACCATCCTTGAACCCTTCCTTAAACCCTTGCCATATAATATTTTTCACAAGGCTTGGGTTAAAAGATGGGTTCACCGGTCGTGGAGTCTTTCACCGTCCTTGAACCCTTCCTTAGACCCTAGCCTTAGAATATTTTTCACAAGGCATGGTTTCAAGGATGGGTTCACTGGCCGTGGACTCTTCCAATGTACTTGAACCCTTTCTTAGACCCTTGCCTAAGAATATTTATCACTAGGATTGGGTTCAAGGATGGGTTCACCGGTCATAGACACTTCCACCATCCTTGAACCCTTCCTTAGACTCTTGCCGTAGAATATTTTTCACAAGGCTTGGATTCAAAGATGGGTTCACTGGCCGTGGACTCTTCCACTGTCCTTAAACCCTTTCTTAGACCCTTGCCTTAGAATATTTTGAGGTGTTACAAAGTACCACCTAGTGAAGGTGAAGGATAAAAGTGAAAGTGTTGACCAACTTCAAAGAGGTAGTATTTCATTAAAATTGATCTTAAAGTATTGTCATTAGGAGTGGAATGTTTAGATAATACCTACATTGGATGATTGAGTGGGTTACTATGAAGGGTAAAAGTGTAGTTCACCATAGTTTAGAGTCATCTTGTGTGATGGAGGTGAAAGCTAAGTGATAAGTAATGTATGGATCCGACCTTAGTTGAATTGATACGAATGGTGCTTAGAAAGTCCGTTTAGGCTTACTCCCAAGGTGGAGATCATGTGATTGGTTAGCAAGGTTGTTGAGTGTTCCTAATGTTTAGAAGTTGGGTTTACTTGTATTTTCACCCTAGAATGGTGGAATGAGTTGGGAGGTTTAGTCCCCATTTTGTAGACCCATATGAACTCTTGAGATGATACGTTACTCTTGGTTTGTATTATGCTTGGAGTCATTATATGTATATGTGTTGCCATGATGTCTTTTTATGCATGTTCATGAAAATTATGTTTTAATAAGAAAATGAGCTTTCATAATAGATTTTCCTCATGTTGTAGTGCATTGAGTATGAGTTTCCTATTTGACTTCATCAGATGAATATATGAGCATGCCTTAGTTTGGAGTTGAGAGATTTCTCCTTGAATAAATGCTTTTAGAGAGTAATTTGCATATGAGCTCCAAGAGAGTATGTTGAGCATGTTATGACTTGGAGATGGTAGTTCCTCCTCTTACATGACTAGTTATGAGAATTTCATGCATAATGGGTTGTTAGATATAGTTCCTACTTCCTTGTGTTGAATTGAGTATGGTTAGCTTGGAGATGAATTTCCTCCTTTTTGAATGTGTACATTTAAATGTGTTGCATTCATGATGGTCTGCTAGTCTAGAGTCATTTCCTTTAAGAAGTGTTTAGAATCGTCATTCGAGGACGAATGTTCCCAATGGGAAGATATTGTAACACCCGGAAAAATAAAGTAGTAAGTTAGACTAGAGCTTTACATAAGGGTTCTAGAGCCTTACGTGAGGGTTAGAGTTGTAGAAATGACCTCCCATATATTGAGTGTAGGTTTTAGCGATTAAACGTCAAGGTACGACTCCCCAAGGACCAACCAAGGGTCCTTGAGGAGGACCCTAGAAACCACCAAAAATCTGCCAAAAAGATAGTCCACCCACGATTGGGGACCCATGCCCTGTAGGGGGGGTCCACACTTCATGGATAGGGTCGTGGGTCAAGACCCCAACAAGAAAAGTTGCAGGACACCACCCATGGTTGACTAGCACGGCCCATGGGTCGGGGTCTCGGGGGTGAGGTAGTGAAGTCCTTAAGTCGGTTTAAATTGAGAGCTTAGGGAACTTTCTAGAAATAATTAGTTATTAATTGGGGTCATTTTATTAGTAATTAGACTTCCTATATAAAGCTAATAGACCCTTAATTAAGTGATTCCAAATCATTATTTTCAATTCACCAAAAAACCCAATTCCCTCTCAAATATTCTCTCTCTAAAAAACTCAAGAAGAAGAAGAATAAGAGAAGCAAGCTAGGTCAAATTCATCCATTGTTGCAAGATTTATGAGGGCTTTATAATCAAGGTATGTTAGATTATTCATCCATGAATTCTTCCATTCATTGAGTCCCCTAGAATTCCCTAATTTGATGAAGAACTTCCCCAATTCAAAGTTAGGTTTCTTCAATGTTGTGGGTTATGATGGATGTTGATCCAATTGATTAAATAGTAGTTGTTTATAATTGAATTAGATATGTATGATGATAGTATGATGATAAAACATGATTCCATGGTTAACCCTAGTTTAAATTGATGAAAACAAAGTATGTGGGTTTATGCCTTGTCAAGGGAAATTGAGGATTCATAGGTGATCTTCTAGAATTGATGATATGTATAGTAATTGTTCAAGAATAGAAGTATGTAAACATGATTTTAATTAGATCAATGTGTATATGATGGATCAATGCTAGTAATGATTGAGATTGAGCCTTTATGATGAAATATGATTAGAATTGCCTAAGAATGAACCTTATAACTAGAATGTCTTGTAACCTAGATATGTATGATGATCTTATGATGTAAAGCTTTGAGAGTAAGGCGTGTAGTCATGTATGTTTATCACTAGGGGTTGGAGGAAAAGCTAATATGATGAATTATGTATTTTAAGGCTTGAGAGTAAAAATCTATATAATAATAAAAGACAAATGGATAGAGTTGTGGTGGAAGACCTTTACCTACCTAATCTACCTTAGGAATGATAGATGGTATGAAGTAATGGAATCACTTGAATTATCATGGAATCCATGTCTAATGTAGAAATTCTTGATGTGTTGATTCAATATGAACCTTGACCCTTAAGAGGGCAAGATACAATATTATGCATGTTTCTATGAATCTATGAATGTGTTTATGAAAACTTTGAGAGTGAAGTGCCTATGATCATGATATGTAGTTGTGTTGTTGAAAGGACATTCTCAGATACACACTCACGCATGAATATGATATGATATAAAAGGTTCTCTCACATAGAATAATTCTAGGTTGAAAGGTTTGCTCACCTAAAATGAATCTATGTCCAAGGACTATGAAATGTGATGAGGTTGTGGTGAGTCCCCAAAGACCTTTACATGAGAGGAATGTGAGGTGAGTTCCTTTATTCCTAATTAGTTAAACATGAGGTGATTACTCATGTCATGACATTAGGAGTATGAGGTGATTACCCTTTATGCACATATGTATGAATCCTAAGGCAAGAGGTGATTACCCATTAGCCTTTATGATGATCATCGAGGCGATTACCTATGATCCTTAATTAAGTAATGTGGAGGTGAATACCTACTTTACACGTTAAAATGGATGTGGAGCCGAATACCTATATCTTATAAATTTAATGGGAACATGGAGGCGAATACCCATGATTTCCTTAAAATGGATATGGAGGTGAATACCTATATCGTATAAACTTATTGGGAACATTGAGGCGAATACCTACGATTTCCTTAAAATGAACATGTAGGTGGTTACCTATGATACAATGATATGCTTGACCTGAGGTGATTCCATTTGTCCTTATTATTCCATGATATGTTTGACTTGAGGTGATTCCCCTTGTCCGTTATGATTTCATGATATGTATGACTAAGAGGTGATTCCCTTTGTCCATGAATGATGAACTATGGCATGCTTCAAGAAGTATTTCTTAAGTGTTCAAATGTATAAGAGAGAGACTAGTTGCCAACCTATGAGTATGCATGATAAGTCTAAAGTGGTACTTAGTATGGGTAGGATTATGGGATCTTATCCATGCATTGCACAAGTATGACTTGAAGCTAATTATGAAGTGTTTCTCTTATATGATGTATGCTTACCTTGGATTGTTGCTATAGTTGCCTTCCATGATAAGATTGATGAAAGGTGAAGAGTCCCTTGTCTATATGAAGTAAGCTAAGGATGAGACCAAAGAGTGGTAAGTATGATTATGATGACCTAAGAGTAATACTTAGTGTGAATGGGATTATAGGTCTTATTCATACATTGCACAAGTATGCTTGGATGTTACTTAGGAGTATAGTTCTATTATGAGATGAAGGTCTAAGTAGTGACCATGTAACATCTCCTATGCTATTGGATTATGCCTTATGTTGATTTATGATCATGCTATGACTATGTTGGAGATTATGCTTATGACCATGTTATTATCTCTTATGTTTCTGTTTCATGTTGACTAATCCCTATGATATGCTCTCATGATGTTGTGCTAGCTAACATATTTAATACATTTTGTACTAACACATACTCTTTCCTACATTCTTATCAAATGTAGGGTTTGGAAATATTGAGTTGCTTTCTTGAGGATAGGTTTCTAGAAGAGCAAAGGAGTTGAAGATTGGTGAGTCCTCATAGCATCGAGGATAAAACTACCATTTTCTTTTATGTCTTAGACTATTGTATGGGCTGCATCCCAAAGTTTATTCAAGTTGAGTTTAGATGGTTTGGTTTTGCAGACTTCCACTTGCATTTATAAAGACTTTATTTGTATGGGAAACAGTTTTAAATTTATGTGTCATTTCTATTATCTTATGTGATGATATGCTAAGGGGTTTGTATGAAACCCCATTCGGGGTTGAGTACACCTTGTTTCATCTAGGGTGTACCCCTGGGTCGTGACAGTTGGAGTCATTTAGTTTTAACTCATTTATTTGTTATACATTCCTGATATATGCCAGACTCAGGGTTAGATTGGAGTCACTCATGATCCGAGGTCCCGTGTTATGTCTAGGGGTTAGCCTCAGGGCGTGATACTACTGGTGTCCGCCGACCTGATTTAATTTACACAAGTGCTATGCATTATCATTTTGGGTGAGGACGTGATCAATTGGTGATCCGCGCTTCTTGTTAGGCGATCCACAATGTATGGTTTGCACTTTATTTTGCATTTTCTTGTCCATTCTTTCAAACATTAATCTTTTCCTTCTCCAATTTCCTTCATAGCTTCAAATCATCAACATTTAATCAATGTAGGACAACATTGGCATTGAGGACACCCATTATTAAGCTAAATAGACCTTAAATGAGTAAAAATATATGACTCATCAATAAGGAAGAGTACCAAAGTAAGAGCGCCAAAACAACAAACCATAAGTCCAAAAAATAGAAAACAGGAAATGGGAATTAAACATCCTTTTAGCAGAGGTCATCTGGACCAACTCCATCATCAGCTAGTGCGTTTGCACCCCGAAACGGGAATGATCACTTAAACCAAAATTTTAGGAATTTTAGATCTCAGGGTTCTCTATCTCAAGGAAGTGTGGCAGAAATATTTCTGAGCACATCTTGTGTTAAGTTCAACATGATTCATCAAGGAGATTGTCGTGATGGCCTAAATGGTTCTTTTATGTATCATATGCGTCGATTTCTAAGATATTCCCAAAATGAGAGGAAATGTAATGGGGTGGTCAAATGGGTCAAATCTTCTTCAACAAGTCCAGTAGACAGGGTTGCCCAAAGGGGTTCTACTTTAGGCAGCAGTACAAACCATGTGTATACTATCGCTAGTCGTAAGATTAGGAGAACTCACTAGATGTTGTCACTAGTGACTTCCCCCGAACAACTTCTTGAACCATTTAGTGTTTCTACACTTGTTGGTGAGTCAATCTAGCAGAAAGACTCTATCGAAATTGTATCATCTCTATTTATCATAAAGACACCATGATTGATTTAATTGAATTAGACATGGTGGATTTTGATTTCATTCTAGGTATGGACTTTCTTTATACGTGTATGACTAAATTGATTGTAGAACTTGAGTAGTAAAGTCTCAATTTCCTAATGAGCCAGTTTTAGAGTGGAAAAGTAATCTAGTACTGACTAAGGGTCCTTTCAACTCATACCTTAAGGCCAAAAAGTTAGTCTCTAAGGGGTCGTTTAGTGTGATGGACAAGAGGATTTAATCTTGAGATTACTTTTAAGTGGCCTTTTATTTGTTGTTTGATTGCCAGGGGTGGGATAAGTTATCCCAGGATTAACAATTAGTCCCGGGATATGTTATCCCTCCCTGTGGGTGGAATAATAATCCCAGGATAACTTATCCTACAATTAGGTAACTAAAATAACAAAAATACCCTCCTGAAACCCCACTTTTATACACCACTTTCCATTCATGTATATTAACATATTTTTAACAGCATTTATAATAACACTCACAACCTTAATTATTCGTTGTTCTTATGATAATATATTTTTCTAGGGAAAAGGATTTGAAAAATACTCCAACTTTGATTGAAATTGCTGTTACGATACCAAAAATTATGGAGGACCTTTTACCCCTCTGCACCATTTGATAGTGTATTTTAAAGGTATATATGTGCCCACGTGGACACATTACTCTTTATAATGATGCAATATTTATTATGTCCACGTGGACACATATATACCTTTAAAATACACTATTAAATAGTGTAGAGGGGTAAAAGCTCCTTTCCAAAGTACGGTATCGTAACAACAATTTCGGTCAAAGTTCAGATATATTTCAGACCTTTTTCCCTATTTTTCTACTAAAATATTACATTTTATAAATACAATTTTTATTTATGAATATAATACGAGTTGAATTTATTTGACTAATTATTATGTTTATTTATATTTTGATGTCTCTCAAAATGTTCACTCCACTACAAAATTGCATATTTTTAATTAAATAGTTTATTACTTACTTAAAAAGTATATTTTACATATCAATTAAAATGTAGATAACTTTAATAATAAAATTTCTTTTAATTTTAATAAACTTAAAATGGAAGTTTTATTTTTAAGCTTAATAAGATGAAGGTTTTGTTTTAAATTAAGAAGAAAGTTTTATTTTTAAGCTAAATGAGATGGAAATTTTATTTTTAATCTAAACAAGATGGAATTTATTTTTAAGTTAAACAAGATGAAGTTTAATTTTTAAAACACACGGAAAAATCATGGAAATGCACACTGAAAAATAGTTAAGCTAAATAAGATGGATAAATTTATTTTTAATAATGAATAGCTAAAACTTGCAAAGAAAATGTAAAAAACAAAAAAATAAATAAATAAGGTGGAGGGTATTTTCGTAAACAAACAACTTATTCTTAGAAATTATGCAATGAATATAAGTTTGAATACGACAAACCGAACAAGCAATACAAATTAACCCCATCATAACTAATCCTAGCATAACTTATCCCACTATAACTTATTCTAGCATAACTAATCGCATCATAAGTTGTATCTAAACCAAACGACCCTTAAGGATACATCTATCACTTAGTTTGAGTAAATAACTATAGTATTGAGACACCACCTCTTTATTTAGTTCCAGTTGTAAATGAGTTTCCTGAGGTCTTTCCCAATGATCTTCTCGGAGTCTGTCCCAAAAGGGAGATAGACTTTGGAATTGATATCATTCCATATACTCAAATCATCTCTGTCCTGCCATATAGAATGGCTCTAGGTAAGTTGAAAGAGTTAAAGGAGCAGCTAGGATATCTTCTTGATAAGGGTTTCATTCAACCAAGTGTCTTACCTTAGGGCGCTCCGATTTTATTTGTGAGAAAGAAAGTTTGTTCTCTTAGGATGTGTATTGATTACTGGCAATTGAATAAGGTCACCATAAAGAATAATTATCCCCTTCCCAGAATTGATGACCTTTTCGACGAACTTTAGGGTGCCACTTAGTTCTTTAAGATAGAATTCAGGTTTGGCTATCATTAGCCGAGAGTGAGAGAAAGTTATATCCCAAAGACAACATTTAGGACCCGTTATGTTTATTATGAGTTCCTTGTTATTATTTTTGTTTGGCTAATGCTCTTACAACATTCACGGATCTCATGAATAAAATATATAAGTAGTATCTGGGTATGTTTGTTAGGGTATCCATCGACAGCATCCTAAGCAACTCAAGGAATGAGGAGGATCATGCTAGTCATCACAAAATAGTCCTCCAAACACTCAAAGATCGAAAGTTATATACCAAGTTTTCTAAGTGTGAGTTCTTGTTCAATACATGGAGTTCTTAGGCCACGTCATGTTTGGTGAAGGAATTTGAGTCGACACTCAAAATATTGAGGTAGTACAAAATTTTCCCAGACCCACATCTTCAACTGATATAAGAATTTCCTTGGGGTTGGCAATTTACTACAAAAGGTTCATTGAGGAGTTTTCATCTATTTCATCCCTATTGATGAAGTTGACTCAGAAGAAAATTGTTTTTAAATGGTCTTAAACTGTGAGAAAAGCTTTATGGAATTAAAAACTTTGTAGCTACTGCTCGAGTGTTAGCCCTACCAAATGGTATAATGGGTTTTATGATTTATTATGATGCATCCATAGTGGGGCTTGGTTGTGTGTTGATGCATTATTCTAAGGTTATAGCCTATGCCTCCAGGCAGCTTAAGATTCACGAGTGGAACTACCCGACTCATGATCTCGAGTTGGCAGAAATAGTTTTCTCTGTCATGATATATCATCACTATCTCTATGGCATTCGTATTGATGTGTGAACCGACCACAAAAGTCTCTAGTATGTTTTAAGTCAAAAGAAGCTTAATCTTAGAAAAAAGAGGTGTTTAGAGTTATTTAACAATTACAACGTGAGTATTCTCAATCACCTAAGTAAGGCTAGATTTGTTGCTGATTCCTTGGATTGGTTTTTCATAAGGAGTACTACTCATATCGAGGAAGGTAAGAAACAGTTGGCTAAGGAATTTCACAGACTTGCATGTTTGGAAATCGGTTTGTTAGATTCCAAGAGATTTGGAGGTATTATGATTAATGTAGATGAATCACCATATGTGTCCGAAGTGAAGGAGAAGCAAGACAAAGACCCCATCTTCATTGAACTAAAGAAAAATGTTCATAAGCATAAGGTGATGTCTTTTGAACAAGAGGGAGATGGTGTGTTGAGATATCAAGGTGTATTATGTTTTCCAAAGGTAAATGAGCTCAAAGGTAGGATCATGTTAAAATCTCATATTTCCAGATATTCAATCCATCAGGGTTTTACAAAGATGTACAATGACTTGACAAAATTCTAAAGATGGAAAAATATGAAAGGTGTATTGTAGATTTTGTTGCTAAGTGCCCAAATTGCCAACAAGTCTAGGTTGAACACCAAAAGCTATATGGTGTGGCTCTGAACATAGTTCTTCTGAAATAGAACTGGGAGATGATAAATATGGACTTCATAAGTTGCTTGTCGTGATCTCAGAGACAATATAATTTGATTTGGATGATTGTAGATTGAATAATTAAATAACCCTATTTCTTGTCGGTAAAGACTATAAATTCAACATAAGATTATGCCAATTTGTATATTTGTGAGATAATCAAACTTCATGGATTCTATTGTCCATTCTTTTAGTTAGGGGCGTGCAATTCACCGCTCAATTTTAGAAGTCATTTCAGAAAGGTTTGGGTTCAAAGATTAACCTTAGTACTGCTTTCATCATCAAATAGTTGGTGAAGCATAGCACACAATTCAGTCCTCAGAGGACATGTTGAGAGCATGTGTCATGGATTTAAAAGGTAATTGGGATAATCGCTTGCCTCTCATAGAGTTTGCTTACAATATATACGAGTTATCACTCCACTATCCAGATAGCTCCTTATGATGCTCTTTATGGGCGACGATGTAGATCTACTATCTAGACTTGGTTCATGAAGCCATGGAGAAGGTGAGGTATATTCAAGAAAGTTTGAAAGTAGTGCAAAGTCGTCACAAATCCTATGCAAATGTTAAAAGGAGAGATTTTGAGTTTGATGTTGATGATTGGTTCTATTTGAAGGTTTTTCCCTTGCAGAGTGTTATGAGGCTTGGTAATAAAGGGAAACTCAGTCCCCGATATATTCGTCCTTACATGATATCAAAGAGGAATGATAATGTTGCTTATGAACTGGAGCTACCACCAGAGTTAGTGGTTGTGCATCTGGTATTCCACATTTCCATGAAAAAGTAAGGCTTGAGTGATCATTCTATTATTATTTTTTGCCTACAGAAAGTATTAGTGTGAAATATAGTATGTCCTATGAGAAAGTTCAGGTCCAGATCCTTGATTGCCAGATTCGCAAGTTGAGAACCAAAGAGGTGGCATCATTCGAAGTGTTGTGGAGGAATCAGTATTTTGAAGAGGCTACATGGAAAGTCGAAGAGGGTATGAAAATTAGATACCCTCATCTCTTTTCCTCCAATTCAATTTCAGTTCAAGGTATTGACTCTTCCTAAAGTACTCATTAATTCAAACCCTCCTTCACTATTTTTAGTTCATAAGATTTTATGTGTATTTTGTAGTATATTGATTTGTTAATCATTTCCCTACCCCTTCCATACTCAGTTCATCCATCATTCAAGGATGAATGATTCCAAGGGGGATATATTATAACACACAATTTTTTAAGCTAAAGCCTGAATAATTCTTCATTTATATTAAAGGTCAAATCATGTTATTCTTAAACTTCTCTTGAGATCCATGGTCAATTATTTAGTTTGGAAATGGATTTGGATATGAGTGAAGGTCACAAGAATCTACTAGCACAAAGTTGAGTTGAAAGCTTCCTTACCTATTAAGTTTTTCCATAAGATTTTACTTAGATCAAATTGACACGATCATATCTCTTAGAAAATAAAGAATTAGGTGGATCATGAATTATCAAATGAAAGTTCTATTAGTCCTCTTTCCAACGCCACCACGTTTTCCTTATTTTGAGTTCGGAGTAAAAAGTTATGATTGTTTTAAAATTGAGTACCACAACATAGTTTCATGAGTCAATTCCTACAAAGTTTTTCTATGGGTCGTAGAAGTTTCTATGACACCATACTGTCAACTTGTCAAAAAGCTTTAGAAAGTCAAATTTTGGGGTCCCATCCTTATGTTTTCATCTACAGGTCATAGAAACTTATACACGCGTAGTTTTGACCCGTAGAATGAATTTCTGAGCATTAAAATTTAATAACATAAAATGGGATCTACGGTTCGTGGATCAAACCACAAATCGTAGATGGCCCTATGGAATTTTTTGTCAAATTTTTAAGAGGTGTTGTTTAGTATTTTCTCACCCTTTCTAATATTAAACCACAGTATTTTTACACCTAAATAAGGTTCTAAACAATATTAATCAACCCTATTACTCTCTTTAACACAACAAGCCTTAGAACAAGGATCCAAGAGGAGAATGTTAGGGTTTTCAAGTATTCTTCCAATTTCGTCAAGAACTTTGTTCGACAAGGTGTGTAAGGCTATTCATAGTGTTAGACTAGTTCGTCCGCATGCCCTACATCTAAATCAAGGGTTTTCAAGTATTCTTCCAATTTCATCAAGATCTTGGTTCTTTAAGGTATTTAAGGCTATTCATAGTGTTAGACTACTTAGTCATCATACCCAACATGTAAATTCAGTCAGTAGTAAGTTGAATCTCGGTTTTACCCTCATTTTTATGAAATTCCTACCTCATGAGATTTCGATACATTATGCATTGAACTTTTTCAATTATTGTTCATGCTTATCGTTCCACATGAACCACACACACACACATATATATATATATTTAATTTTGGCAAAAGTATTTTGAACCGGTAATTTTCTCACATTGGAAACTAAAGAGACTTCAAGAGAATAATTTTAAACATTGTTTTCAAAGAGAATTTAAGGGAATTGAGTGGTTTTGAAAATTTCATTTTTACCTTGAAAAGATAATACTATTTTCAGAAAAGTACTGAGAATTTTCAGAGTAATTCAGAAGAACCTAATACAACTTTTGTCATTTCTTAAAGAAGTCTTTGAGAAATTATCTCAACTTAGAGAATCTTTTACATGAGGAAAAATATATAAATATTTATATATATATAGATAAATACATAATTGAGCATCGCTATGAGGAAAGAGTTCAGACAACTAAATCTTATAAACTACGTAGTCAACATAACATATGACCATGCATATATTCGGACGACTCATCACTGCCTCAACAAGAGCCTTTTAGTGGTTCCATCAGTTCAACTACGTTCTATACTACAAATATTTATTGGGAGGCTCTAATAATATGGGTAAGACGTTGTATCATCATGAAGCTCATAGCGGTGGTTGTCATTTAGAGAAACTCCTTATCAAAGTAAAAAGTGTTTTATTATTCATATTTATTTTGTTAAGTGATTTACCCTATCTATTTTAATGTGAGGCATAAATGATATTTATGTAAAACCCCGGATCCGAAAAAGGGCAAGATGTCTGACTACATAAATTTGCAAGTCGCAGCCACAAAGACCAGCCACGGCCCCTGGATGGGACCACGGACCGTAGGTGAGGTCCGTGGGTGGCCCTGCCTATCTAAGGGTTGAAGGCTCAAGACCACGGCCTGACCAACGGACCGTAGGTCAGACCACGGTCAGTGGTCAGGGTCTGTGGTGCACTGACCAAGAGTACTCCCCTTTCTGACCACCATCGACGGTCATGCATGACAGTTTGTCGTCCTGACCACAGTCCATTGTCAGTGGTCGTGGGTCATGGCTGGCAGTTATTGTTCAGGGGTGGTTGGGTCTTCTCCTAATTAGTTAACTCGTATACTATGTCATTTTATCCTTCACTAAGACCCTTATATAAGTATTTTAACCCCCATATTTCCCAATAGAAATCATTCTCTCAATTCACCAAAAAGAAGAACTCTCTCAAATATTTCTCTTTCTAGAACTTGAAGAAGAAGAAGGATTCAACCTAGTGTTTCAAGTCAAGTCTCAAATCCTCAACTGAAGATTAGCATTTGGCTTCAAGGTATGATAGTTTTCATCCATAGATCCTTCCATTGATGGAGTTCTCAAATTCCTCTATTTCAAAGTTAGAAACGCCCAATTGAGTTAGGATTTTCTTCAATTGTCATTTTTATTTTTAACATTCATTTAAATGATTGAATTATGATCTCTTATGCATGAATTGATGAAATACTATGATTTTATGATGATTTCCCCATGAACCTATGTAATCCCCATGTTTTGAAGTTATGAATCATATGATGTGGGATTTTGATTTTGAGTTTTGTGAAATTAAGCATGTATTGCTAGCTTTACATAAGTTTATGATGAAATCCATATATAACCCATGTTTCCTTAGTTTTGGTGATTGAAAGTAGGTTTTGGACCTTGAAAGGTAAATTACGGACTTATGCATTTTCTTATGAAACCTATGTAAATGTTTTGAGGATGCTTCGAGAGTAAAGTATCAATGATGATGTTAATGTAGTGTTGTTGAAAGAATTGTTCCAGTAAACACATAAAATCTAGATGTGAAAGGTTTTCTCATATAATAATGATTCTAAGGTTGAAAGGCTTTCTCACCTAATTGAATAAAAGAGTAAGAGTTATCCTAATGAACCCTAGCTTGGATTGGATACTTAATTTTACCTTTCCATGGATGTCTTATGACTTAGCTTGTATTGGTTATTAAATGAGACCTTTACATGATAGCTTGGATTGGCAAGATGGCGTTGCCTTCCATGGATAATAAGAAAAAGTAAGAAATCACTATTCTGTGGGATTAATACTTAGCATCGAGAGGATATAGATTTGGAGGATCTCCCGTTAGTAAAGGTCATTCTAGAAGCAATCTCCTTATTCCTTACATATGTGCCACATAGGTATTAGCTAGTGGATCCAGTTAAGCTATAAGTTATTGTTCCTTACCTTGGCAGGTAGGACAACCCTTTTCGGCATGGGAGACACCTTAGGATCATGTTATAGCTCACATGGTCTCTATTGTGAATAAGGCTAATTCCCCCACATTAATAATGAACTAGGTTGATTCAAGAAGTATCTCATATGTGTTCAAAGGCTTTGTATGATATTAGCTTGCATTGACCATGGTTTTATGACTTAAGTTTTCTAACTTTCTTATATCATGTTTAAGCTTGGTCAATTGCATGTCATGAAATGAAATGTCCCTTTTTAGCATGATTTAAGTGTTTTATTTATAGCTATCATACTTGGTACATTCTTTTGTACTAACACATACTCTTTCCTACATTTTCCCAAATGTAGGGTCCGATGGTCAGGTTTCTCAGTTTTGTGGCAAGTGGTTGATTTCGAGATTCCCGAGCTTTGGTGTGTCCTCATGCTTCGAGGATGGATGTTCACTGTTTCACTTTCTTTCATGTATTTCACTTTTGGACACAATGTATGAGCTAGGACCAATCTCATTCTAGTGTACTAGATGGCCATATTCAGACAAGTGCTTTAGAATTCCACTTTCATTTTATAAAACTATTGGACTTGAAATGTTGTTTTACTTCTATTTTTCTTTTTATTATGTTATGAATGCTAAGTGGCTTGTTGGGGTCCTTCAGGGTCCTATACGCCATATTACATCTAGGGTGTACCTATAGGTCTTGACAAACATGGTAATCAGAGCATAAGGTTTAGAATGGTCTTAGGATGCCTCATAAGCCATGTCAAGTAGAGTCTTTTTCATGACTGTGAAGCACGCCACATTTATGAATAAGAGGCCACAAAATATTTAGGAAACTCCACTTATTTCATTACTCTAAAGTCGTGCGATAGAGTTTAACTCAATAAGGTATCTTTTCTAATCCTTACCCGATACTCTACGTGATATAGCTACTAAGAGAGATTATGCTAGAAGGAATGTGAGGGAGAATGTGGAACAAGACACTCCTCCCCAAGCTCCTCAAGTTTTGGTCGATCCTTTGGACGAGCAAGTGACTAATGCAAAGTTTAGGGCTGCTTAACAAGTATTGGCTCAAGCTGTTACGGCCCAAGCCAAAAGGGAGGTTGCGGTTCCCATGAATCCAAATTTGGGCATGACGGCTACTAGAGTGAGGGACTTCACTAGGATGAATTCTCTGGGGTTTCATGGTTCTAAGATTGTGGAAGATCCTGAAGAGTTTATCGATGAGCTTTATAAGGTTTTGATAATCATGGGAGTGACTCCCGTGGAAAAGACGAAGTTGGCTGCTTATCCAATAAAAGGTGTTGCTCAAACTTAGTTCAACCAATGGAAAGAAGGAAGACCAGAAGATGCGGGTCCTATTGATTGGGAGAAGTTTAAGGCTATTTTCTTGATAGGTTCTTTCCCCTTGAGATTAGGAAAGCCAAGGTGCTTGAGTTTATCAACCTTCGATAAGGGAGTATGAGTGTGAGGGAATATGCTCTGGAGTTCACACAATGGTCTAGGTATGGTCCAACAATGGTTGCCGATTCGTGGGCAAGGATGAGTAAATTCATTTTAGGTGTGTCTGAAATGGTGGTTAAAGAGTGTCATACCGCCATGCTCATTAATGACATGGACATCTCTCGTCTCATAGTTCATGCAACATAGATTAATTAGGAGAAACTTAAGTAAAATTCTAGGGAATGAAAGAGGGATAATACCGGTGCACGTAATTTCTCTCATGCAAGGTCCGATGGACATAGTCGTCATTGATTTGGAAAAAGGTTTTCCGGTCAAGGTTCCTCAAATACTCCCACTAAGTTCAACAAAGATGCTGTCTAAGCCTAATCCTCAAGGAGGGAATGGTAGTGGATCTTTAGTGCCTATGTCTACTTCTACTAGGTATGGAAGGAAGCACGAGGGTAAGTGACTAGCCGGCACGGATAGTTGCTTCAGTTGTGGTAAAAGTGGTCATAAAATGAGGGCTTTCCCAATGCTTATTGCAAAACGAAGAGAGGGCAAGCAAGCACCTTCTAGTAGTTCGGGTTCTAATGCCCCTAAGAAAAATTGATTCTATGCACTTCATACTCATGGTAAACAAGAGGGTTCTCCTGATGTGGTTACCGGTATATTGAATTGTTTCAAACTAGATGTTTATGCTTTACTTAATCCTGATGCTACCCTGTCTTTTGTGACGCCATATGTGTCTATGAGGTTTGATGTGCTTCCTGATGTGTTGTGAGATCATTTTTCTGTCTCTACTCATATTGGTGATTCTAATGTAGATAAGAGGGTCTATAAAAAGAGTCCATTTACCTTGTCCGATAAAGCTACTTTTGTTAACTTGGTAGAGCTTGATATGCTAGACTTTGATGTTATTCATGGTATGGATTGTCTACACACTTGTTATGCTTTTATTGATTGTAAAACTCGTGTAGTCAAGTTTCAGTTTCCGAATGAGCTTGCCCTAGAGTAGAAGGGCGAAAATTCTATGCCTAAGAGTCAGTTTGTTTCTTGTCTTAAAGCTAGAAAGATGATTTCTAAGGGTTGTATTTACCATCTAGTGAAGGTGAGGGATGTAGATTCGGTCCCCATGGTAAATGAGTTTTCGGTATTGTTTCCAAATGACTTACCGGATATTCCACCAGAAAGGGAAATAGACTTTGGTATTGACCTTCTCCCAATTACGCAACCTCTTTCAATTCCTCCTTACCGTATGGCCCCGGCAGAATTAAAGAAGTTGAAAGAGCAATTGAAAGATTTATAGGATAAGGGTTTCATCCGACCGAGTATCTCTCCATGGGGTGCTCCAATTTTATTTGTTAGAAAGAAAGATGGTTCTCTTCCTATGTTTATTGACTATTTTCAGTTGAACCAGGTGACCATTATGAATAAGTATCCTCTTCCAAGGATAGATGATTTGCTTTACCAACTTCAAAGAGCTAGTTATTTTTCTAAGATAGACCTTCAGTCAAGCTATCACCAATTGAGGGTGAAGGTATATGACATTCCGAAGATAGCTTTTCAAACTCGATATGGTCATTATGAGTTTTTTGTAATGTCGTTTGTTTTGACTAATTCGCCGGCGTCATTTGTGGATTTTATGAATAAGGTGTTTAGACAATACCTTGACATATTTTTTATTGCGTTCAATGATGATATATTTATCTATTGAGAAGTGACAATGAGCATATTGATCATTTGAGGATCGTGTTGTATGTTCTTAAGGATCTTTGCGAAGTTTAGCAAATGTGAGTTTTGGCTAAGATATGTAGCTTTCCTTGGCCATATTGTTTCAATTAATGGTATTGAGATAGATTCTAAGAAGATGGATGAGGTCAAGAGTTGGCCTAGACCTCTAACTCCTTCGAATATTAGAAGTTTCGTGGGTTTAGCCGATTACTATAGAAGGTTTGTTGAGGGATTCTCTTTAATTTCCTCTCTTTTGACATCTTAGACTCAAAAGAAGGCAAAGTTCAAATGGTCTGGAAAGTGTGAAAAGAGTTTCCAAGAATTGAATGATAGACTTACTTCCGCTTTGGTGTTGACTTTACCAGAAGGGACCAATGGTCTTGTGGTTTATTGTGATGCCTTTAGAATTGGGCTAGGGTGTGTTCTAATCCAAAATGGGAAAGTCATTGGCTATGCCTCAAAGCAACTTAAGATTCATAAGATTAATTACCCTACCCATGACCTTGAACTAGCAGCGGTTGTTTTTGCCTTAAAGATTTGGAGGAATTATTTGTATGGTATGCATGTAGATGTGTTTACCGACCACAAGAGTTTGCAATATGTGTTTAATCGGAAGGATTTAAATCTTCGTCAAAGAAGGTGGCTTGATCTATTGAAATATTATGGCATAAGTGTTCTCTATCACCCTAGAAAGGCATATATGGTGGTGGATGCTCTTAGTCGGTTATCAATGGAAAGTGTTGCTCATATTGAAGAAGAAAACAAAGATTTTGTTCGAGATGTTCATAGATTAGCCCATTTGGGTGTTCGGTTAGTGGACTCTACTAACGGTGGTGTTATAGTCTACAATGGTTCAGAATCGTCTTTAGTAGCAGATATGAAAGCTAGGCAAGGTCTTGATCCAATTTTTGTTGACATAAAAGAAGTGGTGCTTAAGAAATATGTTGAGGGTTTCTCCCAAGGGGGAGATGTAGTACTTAGATATTAAGGTCGTTTGTGTGTTCCGAATGTTGATAACTTGAGGGAACAAATCTTGGCGGAAGCCCATAGTTTGTGGTATTCCCTTTACCCGGGAGCCACCAAGATGTATTGTGATTTGGGAGAGGTCTATTGGTGGAACGGGGATGAAGAAGGATATTGCAGAATTTGTGACTAAGTGTCCTAATTGTCAACAAGTGAACATTGAGCATCAGAAACCGAGAGGTTTGTCCCAAGATATTAGCATTCCTACTTTGAAATGGGAAGAGTTGAATATGGACTTTATCATTGGTCTGCCTCACATTCGACGACAACATGAATTGATTTGGGTTATAGTAGATCTGATGATAAAATCAGCTCATTTTCTTCCCATCAAGGTTTCCTATTCGATAGAGGACTATGCCAAGTTATACTTGAGAGAAATGGTAAAGGTTACATGGAGTGCCTTTGTCCATTATTATTTATCGTGGTAGGAAATTCACTTCATAGTTTTGGAAGTCTTTCCAAAATGGTCTTGGTACTCGTATTAAGCTTAGCACGACCTTTCATCCCCAAACCGATGGGGAAGTGGAGCATACTGTCAAAATTTTGGAGGAATGTTTAGAGCTTGTGTGATTGATTTTAAGGGTAATTGGGATGACCATTTGCCATTGATTGAGTTTGCATATAACAATAGCTATCACTCGAGTATTGGTATGGATCCATTTTAGTCATTGGATGGTAGGAGGTGTAGATCTCCTATCAGTTAGTTTGAGGTAGGTGAAGTTTCCCTAATAGGTCCCGAGTTGGTACATGAGACCATAGAGAAAATTTAACTTGTTAGAGAAAGGTTGAAAATGGCTCAAAGTCGGCAAAAGTCATATGTCAATGTGAGAAGAAGAGATCTTAAGTTTGATGTTCATGATTGGGTTTACTTGAAAATTTCTCCCATGAAGGGCGTAATGGCGTTTGGTAATAAAGAGAAGCTTACTCCCTGTTATGTAGGCCTATATCAGATTTTGAGACGTGTTGGTAAGGTTGCTTATGATCTAGATTTGCCAAATGAGTTGGCATTGGTGCATCTGGTTTTCCATGTCTCTATGTTGAAGAAATGTGCTGGTGATCTGACATACATAGTCCCCCTAGAAGGTTTGGGAGTTAAGGAGAATCTTTCTTATGAAGAAGTTTCGGTTGAGATATTACACTGGCAAGTCAAGAAATTGAGAAACAAGGAAGTTGCTTCCGTGAAAGTGTTGCAGAGGAATTAGTTAGTTGAGGGTGCTACTTGGGAGGCCGAGGCCAATATGATGTCCCGATATCCTCATCTCTTTCCTTCTACTCTTACTCTTGGTTGATTTAATGAGTTCCTCATGGTTTGTTCCTTATTTTGGAGTCATGTGTCTTAGATGTTTCCATTATTTCCTTACTATGCATGATTTATGAAAAAGTTCAACTTTTGAGAAAATGAGTCAATTTGATTGATTTTTACATGTTTATGTGCACATGAGTATAAATTGCATGTAGACTACTTGATATTATCTTATGAGAATGACTTTAGCTTGGAGTTGATATTTCCTCCTCGGATATGTGTGTTGCATGTAATGCCCGCAGAGGAGAATTATAAACCTACGGGGGCACGTAGTTCTGGGACTATTAAAGTACACTAAACCCTAGTCTAACTCGGTATTAAGTCTACTCACAATAGAATGTATATAAACCATATTATGACTGAAATACTAAAGTATTGGATAGCTCAATTACTGGCATGCGAAATCTAAGAATGCAACAATTAACTGAAAATTTGACATTCGTAAACTGAAGCATGTATATCTGTTTAAACTGACCTATGAGTGTAATTCATGAACTAAATGAATCTACAGAACTAGGGTTCTGAATTTCATGCAAGGAACTAAGAAACAATATGATAATCTTATTTGGATCATTATAACAGCTAAAACCCAACAATTTCTAACATTCAAGAAACCCTATGTCTAGATAATATTAAGGGAATCAAGATTCTGGCTGAAATCTAGGGACCCAATGGGTGAAAGGAACCCACCAATGAAATTACACATACCTGGTGATGAATTTCACGAAAAAATCTTTCGATCATAGGGCTGGAACCGGAGAAACCTTGGTGCGTACTCTTGAGAAAGTTATCACCTGAATTCTCTTCTTTTGGTCTAAGTTTCGCTTGATTTAGGTGAATGATCAATTAGGTAAGGTTCTAATTTAGTTTCTAGGCTAAAACTTACCAAAACCACGTAGTTTAGGGGTTAAACGACGTAGTTTAGGGGTCCAACGCATAGGGAAAAAGACCAAACGACCCCTTACTTAAAAGCTGTCAGGGCCAACCGACGGACGAACTGACGGTCCGTCGTGGCAACCGTCGATGGACTTTAGGGAGGGAGTTCTAGGGGTCTCGATCCACGGGCCATGGTCTAGCCGTGAGTCGACGCTTAGACACTTTTCTGGACTGGTTCTGGAAGGGCTACAGGGGACCATCCACGGACTCCACCTACGGTCCGTGGGTGGTGCCCGTCGATGGCACCTGCAACTTTTGATTGCAAAATTGGTCTTTCTAGTATATGGGGTGTTATAGTTTACATCCCAACCGGTTTTTTTAATGGACTTGATGGGTTTGTCGAGACTATTATTAGACTTTCACTTACATGTAAACTATTCTAATATGAGACTTTTTGTTTAACTTATACTTTTGCCTATTTCATGATATTGTATGTGTGTCAAGTGGCTTGTGTAAGGCCACTTGGGGTCCTATACGTCATATCACGTCTAGGGTGAACTTTTGGTCGTGACACTCCCCCTACCACCTAAAATAGAAGTTATGGTCTCCACCATCTGCCAAAAGGACACTCAAAAACTCAACACAAGCTAATGTTACCACACACCATAAGAAAGAATGAATGAAAGGAAGTTTCCTAATAGTCTTCATATCCTATCAAAGATAAGTACAGACGTCTCCATATCAATTCTCGAGACTCTACTTAGAGTTAGCGCGTACACACGTGAGACATATGAACCTGGGCTATGATAGCATTTGTCATGAACAAAAAATGGATATGATGACACTCGTCTAATCCCAACAAGACAAGTCACCCTCCATCCAAAAATACGAAAGAAATGCAGAAAGTAAAACAATAATATCTTAAAAGCCGAAAACGTAGTCATTCTAAACTACCCCAAAATATGGTTGTCATGTGTACAAGACATTAATCTATTAATACAAAATTGAAAAATAAGTACAAGTCTCAAAGTCTTTATTTCTCAAATAGAACAAAGCATGAAATAAGGAACAAAAGGGTCGTCGAGCTGACAATCAACTACCTCTTAATGTATCCTCTAAGAGCCTAAGAGAAAGATGAAGAAGAATGATACACATGGGTCTGGGCTCACAACCTACACAAATGTAGTAGCAAGGAGTGAGTACTAAATAGCACGGTACTCAGCAAGTAATCGACTAAACAAAGTAAAGCTAGGCTAGAATACAAGTACTCCTTTAATCCCAATCGAACCGCCGAAACTACAACCTAAATAGAAATCATTCCAACCTAACAATTTAAAATACACAACTTACAAAGAATAACAATCAGAGTCTAACCATCACAACTCAATAATCAACAAGTATCAAGAATGTCAATCACAATTATCAAGTAGATCAATTACAAGTATCAAGAAGATTAATCATAACAGTCAACACTTGCCGGAATCATTTCTCATCGTCACAATATCACTCGCCAGACCAATTTTCCATTAGCACAATATCACTAGTTGGAACTATTTTCCTTCGTCTTTATATAACTTCATTTGCCAAAACCATTTCCCATCGGCACAATATCACTAGCTGGAACTATTTTCCATCGACATTATATAATATCACTTGCCGGAACAATATTTCATTGGCATAATTACCACATGTCTCATCATGGTGCATAGAAATCAATACAAATAGGAAAATTCACATCATAAGTAAGAGACAATAAACTCAAGTAATTCAAGTCCACAATAATGTTATCAAAGCATTTCATCAATCAACAAATTAGGATCATCATCAAGGGAATTCACAAAACAAACCTATCAACACATTGTCTTTTTAATTTATTCCCCTTTTTTATTCATGAAGATCATCAAAGCGGAGTAATTGAAGCCCTCACCTCATTCCCATTACTCCCCAACACACACAATCAAATGAAATACAATATGTTACAAGTTTTACAAGGTTTAGAAGTTCACCTACCTTAATTCAATCAAAAGTCAATCCGAGACTTGTGTTTTTCCTTTTTGAACAATGTCCAAAGCCTTACAATCTAATTCAACGAGTAATCATAATAGGATTCAATAAATAACAACACCCATATCATACATCTTGAAAAAATGGGTCAAACCAAGTCAAAACCCCAATTCCAAAAATGAAGTTTAAACGCAATAATCTTTACTTGAAATTATTTCCCAAGTCATTTGGAACTCAGTGGTGATTTTTTTTTCGAAAATGAAGTTAAAATCAGTTCACAATCACCATTTTACCTTAGAACTCAAGCTCTTGAAAACATGCCAATTAATAATCAAAAATCCCAATTTTTTTATGTTAAAATCCACAAATGATATAAGGGAATTGATGTTTTAGGGTAACGAAGACTTATCCAAATCATTTGGCACAAGAAATCTCTTTATAATCACCTTCAAGGGTTTTCCAAAACTCAAAATGGAGAAAATGGGAAAGAATCCCGAAATGGCAGGCCAAAAACCCTCTCTGAAGTCGCTTTAGCGTACCCAGGGTCACTTATGCAATCATCGTAATTGTGAACCTGGTTCGAATAAGTGTACCCCAAAAAATATGTGGCCTATCTCTTTCTTGACCAGGCCTTTGCTAAATCTTGCGAAAGGGAACAACCTCTTGCTAATGCGAGCATATGAGATATAAGAAGATTCAACCAACTATTAGTTCATCGAAAGAACCCTCAATATTCGTTTGAAACCCCGTACGCACAAATAAGATATGCTATCCAACTAAACTCGACCTTCTAAACTCAATGGAACCATAGAAATATGAATTTGGGGTCTCTTTGACCCAAAATCCATGCATGACACAAGAAACGAACATAACGCCAAAAAAGGCCAAATCAAGCTCAGGACCTCTAAAATGTTAACCAAGACCCTCCTAGACCATAAATCATCACCAAATCCAATGGAACTATTAGAAATCTAAGCCTAGCATTTGAACCCTGAATGTTGACAAAAGTCAACCCAAAAAGGCTAAAATACAAATTTCAAACTTAGGACCTTAAATCCATGAAAAGACTCTGAATCTGACATCGAAAACTCACATAGACAAATTTACACATTTTAGGACTAATGGAATTGATGGAATTCCATTTCAAGACTCGAAATTTAAAAATACAGCTAAAACCACTTTTCAACAACTTTAGTCTTTCAACTTTAAAAAATTCCATATTTCTTAACATTTCAATCAAAACTCAAAACCAATTTCAGAACTCATTCAAATATCAATTGGAACCAATATCAGGAGGATTAGAATGACAATTTAATGAAAAATTCTAAAATGACCGACCTAGTCATTAGAGTAATGATAGTTCTTGAAAATTGTTCTACTATAAAGTACCTGAAAAATTAAAGACTTGATTACTAGAATTAAAAGAATTTTTGAATAAAAAAACTCATTTTAGATGCTTCTATGCCTAACGATAATTACACCAGTAATTATGATGATAATAATAAAATAATGAAATGCATCATCATTAGGGACAGACCTACCTTATTAGGAGGTGGTGCAATGACTCTTCTACTCTTCCATTCTCATAAATCATTAAATTGAGAGCATCATCTGTAATTGAATTCATCGTACACTCAATAATTTTATTTACGATTGAGTTCAAGACAACATATTTTCTTTTGCCATTGATGAGTATGGGGTATTATACCCTTAATACGTATTCTTTATTTCAATTAAAGTACTGATAGTTCATGAAAATTATTGTATTAGAAAGTACCTGCAAAATTAAATACTTGATTGATGCTTCTATGTGTGATGATAATTACCACACTAGTTATGATGAAAATAATAAAATAATGAAAGTCATCATCATCAGGGACAGGCCTACCTTATAAGGAGGTGGTGCACTAACTCATAAACCATTAAATCAGGAGCGTCATTCATAATTGAATTCATCATACACTCAACAATTTTATTTACAATTGAGTTCAAGACAACATATTTTATTTTGCCATTGATGAATATGGGGTATTATACCATTATTACGTACTCTTTATTTCAATTAATGGGAGGGGTCAAGGGTGGGATTCCCCTATTATTGAATGTTCACAAAATATAATAATGTGTCAAGTTCAACTGTGAATAGATGATGTACTTTTGTTATAATATTGTATAACCAATTCACTATATTCGATCAGATAGAAGTTTGTACTTTACTATCATTATCATTTACTTTTTAAGAGTTGTAAGACAAACTTTGTCGCTGGCAATTGATTTACTAATGATAGCGACACTCCATTGCGCTCAATTTTTCAGTTAGCCTCTGATAATCATCACATACATTTCTCAATCCTTTCTTTCGTTATCAAATAAATTAAAAAATTATTTCAAAAAAAAAAGCACAATAGTCTATATATACCATGCATGTTTTCATAGAGCATGGTTGAAAATATCAAGCTTTAATACATTTGAAATGTTTTACTAAAGTCAACAAATTGAGCATTGTATACTCATTTTGTTCACTTTCATTTGTTCATCGTATAAAAATATTTTTTTACTTTTATTTGGTTAGTTTAGCACACAAGAGAAAGACAAGTTTTCTTAAATTTTTATCCATAACATTAACAATTCATTTCCCAAATAGTTCCTAAGTCTATTTAAATTATATATAAATTAATATGGATATTACAATAAAGTATTCACTTCATTTATATATATATTTTTAAATGAGTGAAAAGTTTATCAGGGGTAATTAAAGTATCAGACGATGTATATAGTTAAATTGGATTATTTTTTAGTTGTTGTTTAAATAATATTTTCATAGTTATAAATTAAAGGATAGTTATATAATAAACATCAAAAAATTCATCTTGAAATTAATATGAATTTTGAGTGCCTCGCCAACTATTCTGACACACTCACATTAATTACACTCTCTAGATAAATCAAATAAGTTAATCAAAGTAATTATAACTGACACAAACACATGAAAAATGTGAATTGATGAGCTCACATGAAGTGTATGACTAAACATTCATGGAGATAGTAAGTGTATTATTCATAAGTATCCATTATAAAATCCCCAAACTTGAAGAAAACACTCAATCCTCAAAATCATGACAACTTCTTCTCCCAAATATTTAGAAGAGGATAACCTAAGTGAAGAGGGTAAGAAATTTCTCTCTAACCTACCAAAAGAAAAAGGATGGCTTGGATCATATGCCTACAATTATCAAGGTTTTTGGGTACCACAAAAATTTCTTCAAGCTGTCATTGCATTTCAACAACAATTTCAAGCTCAAGATAGTGATATCATTCTCGTTACAACTCCAAAATCAGGAACTACATGGTTAAAATCACTTTTATTTGCTCTAGTAAATCGAGTGAAACATCCTATTTTTGAACCGAATCACCCTTTACTCGTTGAGAACCCTCATGTTCTTGTTCCATTCTTGGAGCATACACTCTATTTTGATGGTCGGACCGTTGATATTTCAACTTTCACTTCACCTAGACTCTTGGCAACTCATGTGCCCTTTGCTTCATTGCCAAAATCAATCCAGGTTTCAAAAACAAAACTTGTTTACTTATGTAGGAATCCTAGAGACACGTTTATTTCTATGTGGCATTTTACAAATAATTTATTACTTGATCAGAAAGATACCGATTCAATTGAAGAAATGTTTAATCTTTTTTGTAAGGGGGTGAGCCTTTATGGACCATTTTGGAATCACGTATTGGATTATTGGAAACAAAGCATAGAGAAGCCTAACAAAATACTTTTCTTAATGTATGAAGAGATTAAGAAGAAACCAAAAATTCAGCTTAAACGCCTGGCTGAATTCTTGGAATGTCCATTTTCCATAGAGGAAGAAAATTCAGGAGTGGTGGACGATATATTAAAAATGTGTAGCTTTGAGAATTTGAGCAATTTGGAGGTGAATAGAAATGGAAAGTTTTCAACTGGAGAGGCATACAAAGTTTTCTTTCGTAGAGGAGAAATTGGAGATTGGAAAAATTATTTTACTATAAAGATGAGCGATAAACTGAATCATATCATTGAAGAAAAGTTTCAAGGATCTGGATTGAAGTTTTCATATGTTTGATTAGGCATTAATATGCTATAAAATGCAATTATTTATTTTGAAAATCAATGTTGAAGTAGTTGTATTTGAGAGTAATGTAACAAGAACATACAACAAAAGTTCTGTTATTCTAATACTATTTTAACTGTTCATTACTCAACTTTATTGCAAATTTAGCATTAAATTCATATTTCCTATTTTTTTTCACAAGAATTCATGTTTTCATTTGTACTACAATAGTGTCAATCAGGTTGGAGGCATTTGGTTTTCTTTTTTATTTGGAGATTATTATATAAGTCCACAAGTATTGCTTTAAATGCCAAATAAAAAATTTAGGGCTCAAACATTAAATATATTTAGATAACTTACTCGCGCTTCGCACAATAATCCATGACCTTAGTAACATTATGAATGAATATTTTCTAATATCCGAATATTAGAAGTTTGGTATTTTTTGATATATATATATGCCTGAAAGATTGTAAAATTCTTACTCTTTAATGAATTTGATCTTCTACATATTTTCTATTGTAATATTTGTCCTTTAATATCTCACTAAGTATTTTAAAACTATTTTATTCATATTTAAAAATAACTTAAAATATTTTGAAATACATTATTTTTGTTTTTTAAAAAAAGAACAATTAAAACATAATAAACTAACAAGTCACATGTTTGTCATTCTTGAGGACACTAGTTGGGAAAAAATATAGGAAACATAAATAATTACAAGTAATTTGTATAGTCAAGAAAGGTTAGAAGTAGCAATAGTTATAATAGTTGAGACTCTACAAATTTTTCCTCTATTAACCATTACTAAAGAAAAGAAAAATAGTGGAAGTATGCCAAAGTTAAGAAGCAATATGTGAAAAATATGAGATAATATATATCTCTCTATCTATCTATGAACTCTCTAATTTGAATGTTAAATTAATATTAAAACATCCAATTTAGTATATCTTATATCTTTTATCTTTTATTATATTTATTTATTTAAACTATAAAAGACATTGTTTATTGATGGTCGAGCCGTTGATTTTTCAACCTTCACTTAACCTAGACTCTTGACCACTCATGTGCCCTTTTCTTCGTTACCAAATTCAGTCCAGTATTCAAAAACAAAACTTGTTTATTTATGTATGAATCCTCGGAACACTTTTATTCCTATATGGCATTTTGCAAATAATTTATTACTTCATCACAAATATAAAAATTCCATTGAAGAAATGTTTGATCTTTTTTGTACAGGGGAGACCCTTTATGGTCCATTTTACAATCACGTGTTGGATTATTGGAAACAAAACATTGAAAATCCTAACAAAATACATTTCTTAATGTATGAAGAAATAAAAAAGAAACCAAAAATTCAGCTTCAACACATGGTTGAATTCTTGGAATGTTCATTTTCCATAGAGGAAGAAAATTCTAGAGTAGTGGATGAGATATTAAAAATGTGTAGCTTCTGAGAATTTGAGCAATTTAGAGGTGAATACAAATTGATAGTTTTCCACTAGAGAGGCCTATAAATTGTTCTTTCGTAGAGGAGAAATTGAAGATTGCAAGACTTATCAGTCACTCCCCGAGCCTACACCCTGGACGTAACTGGCACTCGAAAATCATTGTTAGTTACCAAGCGAACCCTTGGCCTGGCTCATTACTCAATGGAAGACTTACTAAAGAAAAATGAAAACTCATGATGCAAAAATAACTTAAAAACATAATTTAAACTCAACTCCAATAATCGTCTAAAAATAATTTAACAAGTATTAGTAAAATGCGTCATAGACTCAAAACATTACAACAACAAAGGAAATAATGATAGACTCCTCGAGTTCAAACTATCTATGAAGCCTCTACTATTACAGAAGGATTATCGTGACAAGACCCTCGACATCCTAACAAACTGAAAATAAAAGTGGAACCCTCCGGAAGCAAGGAGGCTCACCAAAGCTAACTTGGACTGCAAGTGGTCTCAACGCATCGCTTGTTGATGACCCTGAATACATGTATCTGCATCATAAAGGATGCAGGCCAAATGACGTCAAGACAAGGAATGTATGAGCATGTAAGGAGAATTCTAAAGCATAAACATAAGCTTGAACTAACATAAAAGAAACATGCTTAACTCTTCTCAAACTCACTCAACTCAACTCAATTCAAACTCCCCTCAAGGATAGGATACCCAACTCAAGGATAAGATACTCAACTCAAAGATAGTCAACTCAAGATAGTCAACTCAAAGATACTCAACTCAAGATAGTCAACTCAAAGATACTCAACTCAAGATACTAAACTCAAGGATAGAGCAACAATAAAAGATGCAATATACGAAAAGCTTTTAAAACAGTAGATAATTACTCAATTGTACGTGAAAATACAATAATAACTCAATTGTATGTAGAAATACAATAATAACTATTATTTGGGAGATCCTCTAATCGACAACCATCACTATGAGCTATGTGATGATACAACGTCTCGCCCACGCTGCCAGAACTGTCCTACACCTTGCGGAGTATAAGACATCCTCAACTAAGGAATCATCTAAAAATTATGACCCTTTACACATGTTGGAATACATGGTTTATGATGACTTTTAGTTGTTAGAACTCATCCCCATATCGGTGCTCAATACTACTCCTAATAATATAACTCATGCTCATATGTTTAAAAACATTTCCTCATCCTCAAACTTTGAGATTATTACTCAAAAGGTTCTCTTAAAAGAGATAGTGCTCAAAACTCCTAATGAACTCATTTGAAATAAAAGTTTCCTCTCATCTTAAATGTAAAACATTTACTCTTGGAAATATTTACTTCCCTTATATTTATTTTTAAAACAAAATGAAACTCGACCCTCCTCATCCTCATACTCATTTGCTCTAGTCTTTAAGCAGATTATAAATAATTGTTAAAGACTTCTCAAAATAGAGTTTATGCCAAATTATGGATGTGAACGACTCAATTCAAGAGTTTCAATAACCATATGTAGAACTCAATACTCGAAACTCAATAACTCCAGGACTCAAAACTCAATGATACTAATCATTTCAAGAATGCTCGAATCATAGAGTTCATGCGAAACTATGGGCATGAACGACTCAACCCAAGGATCTCCATAATAATGTAGACTCATGAATACAGTATTCTCATTCTCAAACTCACTTACTCGAGTCTTCAAACACATTATAAGTAATTGTAGAAGATTCCTCGAAAAGACTCAAAGGGACTTTCTCAAACTTTAATCTTAAATCTACCTCGAATTTGAATTATGAATTCAAAGATCATGATTATGATATATAGGATTTCTTGATGATTAGATGTTGTTTGGATAGTAAAAATTAAGAAGTGATCTTTAATAGAACTCAAAGGGAAAGAAAGACGGAAGAGTAGGGGACCTGGCAACCCTAATGCACTAAGTGGCTCGGGGCGCCAGCCCCTAAACTTCAAAACCCATTCTCTGGCGCACTGCAGGTCCGCCACACCACCCCCTCCCCAGAACATTCCGATGAATTTTCTTTTCAGTTTTCCAGCCTTACCTCATCTAGATTCGATAGATTTCCTCCAAATTATATTAGATTCATATATTAAACACACTTAGATCAAAACCCCAATAAAAACCTACCAAAACAATCACTTACTTTAAAGATCCTCACCTCAAGAAATTAACAAGACTTCATTAACAAGGAATGAAGCTAAAACCTCAAGAACACTTCAATAACTCAAATCATTAAACCTCAAGAAAGAAATTACTGTTAAAAAAATCACATGATTCGTGTGTGGGTGAACGAACTCAACACTATGAGAATTTACATACCTCAAAGAACTGGGTTCTTGGCGAAATCTTGGATGAACGCTTGAAACCTTAAACTTTTTCGCCTCTTGAACCTCCTCTCTAAATCCCTAAACGTTTTGGGGATGAATGAAACTGATTCTAATAAGTTTAGACCCAAAATTGGGTGTAATTCATGCTTAGACAAATTGGGGGTTAGGAAAAGACTAAAATACCCCTCTTTAGTTCGGGTGAATAGGCCTTATCTAGAGAGGCTGCACTCAAATGGTCATATCTCCCTCATCTAAACTCGGGTTTTATCAAATTTAGTGGCGTTGGAAATATGACTCAAAGATCTTCTATTTGATACCTCGTGGGCCACCTAACTCATTATGTGGTAAAAGTTATGGTCGTTTAAAGTTCACCCAAAACTTGAAGAACTTAAGGATGACTTGAATGAATTTCTCTTTAGTTCTTTTTGGAACTCGAGGTGCTACATCTAGTGACCTTGAAACCTAAGGAAATTTAAATTCTTCGGTAATATCTTACTCACAACGAAGAATGGTTAGAGTCTAAGCTCAAAAGAAATTGGGATGTTACATTACCTCCCCCTTTAGGATCATTCGTCCTCGAATGACGACTAGACTGGGTATGGAACGGGGTTACTCTTACTATCTCTTCTGACTCATGAACTTGCCTACTAACATATGAACTGATTCATACCAAGAGTTGGGAATTCCTATAGCACCTAAGTCAAGAACGATGCTGATTTGAACATAGTCACGTTGTCTCTGAAGTTACCATAGATATTAAACAAAGGAAGTCTAGGCATGAAGTAAGAATAGGAATACCATGCCTGAGGTAATATGACTGGTAGCTGTTAAGCTTAGCAACACTCTTCAACTATGCTTTTCTTTCCTTATTACCAAACCTCATTGACTTCAACTCAACACTCCCACAACTGTACATGACTTCTCTTACCAAGGTCTGAGTCTAATGGTATGCTCTTACTATTTTTTAGCTTAACCCAAATCCTAAGGTTCGGGTTCTATACCTCGATAAGGAATTTCATCCCAAGAATATTAATCTTTATCACCACATTTAATCAACATTGGGCTCATATCGAGAACCAACTAATGTTTAAAAACACCACATTCAAGCTTAGTATTCTAACAACTCCATGGAACCAACCAACTCCTGTAGAAGTTCTCATTCTCTCATCATCTCTGCCACACCAACTAGAATTTCCCGCATTACTACTTGGAAACAACTAAGGGCTCTCATTTAACTATTTCTCATAGTAAAACCTCGTCCTTCTCTTCCTTCATATTTCTAACCTTAGATGGAAATATCACACCATCATTATCACGATAAGAACATTAACCTTCTCCTTCTAAAATCACTTCACTACTAAAAGGACCTCTGAAAAGATATCTCCCATATACTTTTGAACTCATTACTATCTTATTCTCAACACTTGACTTTATTTCTTATTTTATCATCTCCCACTTAGGTCTAAAGCTGACACTCGAAAGATATGGACCTATTCCATCATCTCTAAACTTGTCTACATCCCCCTTTACTGTAACACTCGGGAAAAATTTATCACATGACTACCGAACACTCCATAAGCAGGTACTAAGACCTCGTTCTAAGATGTTTCTCTTGACCTCATTTCATTGGCTCCTAACGCTGCTTCATCTAACTCTTTTGGAAAATTACACTTGCACCACCCTATCCCATATTGGCAGCTCAATTATATAATCTATGCACACATAAAAAAATCATAATCTCAATTGGGACCTCGACTGGCCACATACTATCTAGAGTGTACCTCTTACTACTCTACCTTCATTTCTTTCCTCTATGGGTCATAATACCACAATTTCATTGAAAGGTACCACTTTGATCTCCTCACCTATTTCAGGTAAAACCTACTAGATTAGATCTCAAAACTAACACCATCATCCTCATATTGCCATCTATTGATCACGACACTCATCTCAAATTCAAGCTTAGTGTCTAGTACTACATACATATATCAATATGATTGCTCACACCTTATACTACTTGCAACTACCAGAAAGGTCAAGAAACACTCACCCACTAAGATCTCATGACAAGTAGTAAATATTACCTTCACCTTCCATTTCACAACTTAAGTAATATTTACTTACTTACTGCTCATTACCTCTCAAATAGTTCTATCAGAATGCCATGGGGTTCCCCCTTCAAAATTCATGAGCCTAGCTTGGGTTTATCACCTCATGAATACTCTGCTCTCTGATTCCACATAGATATTTAGTGTTCTCAAACACGATGGCACGTGGAAACTTTCTCATAAGGTTCTCACTTGAATAAGGTTTAGAGAATAGAGTACATCTTGATTTTAACTCAAACACATGATTCATATGAACTTATCTTAAAGTGGATAAAGGGAAATTCAACACCGTTTAGTACATATCTTGCCTAAAGGCTAAGAAAATGATTTCTAAGGGTTGAATCCATCATCTTGTTCAAGTTAGGGATGCAGATTCCATAATTTCTACTATTGAGTTAGTTTTGATTGTAAATGATTTTCTAGAAGTATTTCTCGATGATATTGTGTGTATTCCCCCAAAAGGGAAATAGACTTCGGTATTGACCTACTCCTAAATATGCAACCTATCTCTATACATCCTTACCATATGACTCTGGCAGAACTTATGGAATAAAAGGATTTTATTAGACCGAGTATCTCTCCATGGATATCTACATTATTGTATGTCTGAAAGAATGATGGTTTGCTCTGTATGTGCATTGATTATCGACAATTGAATATGGTTTCCATAAAGAATAAGTATCCTATTCCAAGGATTGATGAATTTTTTGATCTATTCGAAGGTGCGAGTTTCTTTTCAAAGATTGTCCTTTTGTCGGGTTATCTTCAATAGAGAGTGTGTGAAAGTGTCATTCTGAAGATGCCTTTATGAACTCGGTACGACCACTATGAGTTCTTGGTGACGTCATGTCAATTTACTAATGCTCTGACTGTGTTCATGGACCTAATGAATATAGTGTTTAGACAATATATTAACATTCTCATGATTCTGTTTATTGATGATATTTTGATTTACTCTCGGAGTGAGAATGAACATGTTGAGCATTTAAGGATTGTGTTTCATATTTAGAAGGATCGTCAATTATTTCTTAAATTTAGCAAGTGTGAGTTTTGATTAAGGTTTGTTGCTTTCTTTGGCCATATTGTCTCCTGTGATGGTATTCTAGTTGATCCTAAGAAGACCCAGACAATTGAGATATTGCCTAAACCTTTGACGCTTCAGATATAAGAAGTTTCGTGGCTTTGGGCGGTTAGTGATAAGTTACAAATAAACCTCAAAAATAATTAAGAGAATAAACCATCGTCATCAATAAAAATAACCAACTAAAAGTCGGGGTTGAATCCTATAGACAGTGGTATAGTTCAAGGAATTTTATCAAGAAATTGAGATTATAAATCAATTCATTTTCAGAAATTAAGAAAAAAGGGTGGATTATTCCACCAAATTTACTTGAAAGAATTTGAATTATCAAATGTCACAATTAGACTTATATTTCAGAGATTCAAACAATTAGGAAATAATCTAGGGGTGCAAGGATTGGATTTGATGTCACATAGGCATAAGTGTGGTGGTCAATAGTGCTAAACAATCATGGATAGGATGGGTTATAATCAATAACACTAATCTTCTTTCAATCTCATAGTACCAATTCATAGAATCTTCTTTCGGTCTCATCTATGTAAATTACAAATCAACCCATTACCTTATGAAATCTCTCTTTCAAGAAGATTTGAGCAAATAGATCCGACCCATAATCTCTCTTTCAAGCAAATCATAGACATCAAACCTAGACTACGTGCGTTAGACTAATTACCCACTCTAATTAATCTTTTTTTGAGCATCAATCAAAGATATCAAATAGGATTAAGTTTTCTACCTTAACCCATGAATTAACCCCATGATAATAAGCCTAAATCCATGAATGAACAACAATAAATCAGAGCAAAACACAACGCTCACTACATTAAATCAACACCCATTCCCATAAATGTAATTTAAGGGTTTTGCCACCAATCACAAAGAGTAAAAAAAATTATACCTATCAAGATAGCAGCCATGGATTCGATAGAATTAAGTAATTATAATCAACACCCACTTTCATTCCAACTTCCCATTGTCATTTATAAGAAAAAATTTGAAACCCCTAAATTAAGAATATTTCTCTAAGAGTTCAAGAAATTCTCTCCAAAACTCATACAAAGTTAGGAACTGAAATTCTATCCAAAAACTCCTACATTTCCTCTCTCCTTTGCGTTATTTATAGTTACACAAAATTTGGCCCAAAATTCAGTATCACCAATTCAGCGACATTTGTTAGGCTCACCAAGCAGACTCGACGGATCACCATCTATTCCTTAGGTCACCTTTCTTTTGCTTCAAGCTTTAGGTCTGTGAATCTCAGTCGGTGAGCGTGTTTGAGACTACCTTTTACATTTGGCGGATCCCGATTACCACATTTGATTTCCTTTTAAGCCTTCATCTTTAATCTACGTCTTGTCACCTTGGGCGATGGTCATTTCATTCACTATTCACTTTAGACAAGTCATCGTTTCACTCCTCAGCTCACTGGCCGTCTTTAAACTTCTTCAATTGTGAGCATTGTCACTTTAGGTGAGGCTAGGTCATTTAGGCGATCCACATTTCTTATAAGGCGACTGCCAGTGTAGAGTTTACACTTCATTTCCTATTTTTGCCAATTCAGTCAAGTATTCATCCTTTCCTTCTCCCTTAGCCTTCATAGCTGCAAATCATCAAAACACAATTAGAATAGGACATAATTAGGCATTGAGAAAATTAATTATTAAACTAAACAAGCCTGAATGAGTTTAAATCTACTACTCATCAATACCTCCAACTTAAACTTTTGCTTGTCCTCAAGTGAATCTATAACACAATTAGTCAAACAAGGGTGTGTGTAACAATTGTCAGTGATAGTTGATATGCAAGTTACACTATAAGGAGACTCTCAAGCAAATGTATCACTCAATCATGATCAGAAAGATTGAAATGATGACTAACTTATACTCCTTTTGTCCCAATTTATGTGACTTACTTTCATTTTTAGTCAGTCCCAAAAAGAATGACACATTTCAAAATTAAGTAATAATATAACTATAAAATGTCTATTTTATCCTTAATGAAATGATTTACAGCCACACAAATTTTTGTCATTCATTTTGGACCACAAGTTTTTAAAGTCTTCCTTTCTTTCATAAAATCTGTGCCGAGTGAAACTACCTCACATAAAATGTTTATGGGACGGAGGGAGTATCAATTTAAGCTCAAGTTCAATATTGCTTATTTTCTAGTGCAAAACCAAGTATCAAAAAATGCATTCAGGTTCACTCACATCAAGAATGATTACATGTTCTCACAAAGAAAATCAATAAAGAAGTTAGGAATAAATACAACTCTCACTCTCTTAATGAGAAATACATGCAAGTTTCATCCTATAAGTTTGACCATATTTTCCAATCATCACATAACCTATTTTATGCAAGATCTCAAGGTTCTTTAAGACTTGTAATGGGGCTGAGGGTAAAGGTATGGTCAATTCGGCTGAGTAACTTTACCTTTCAAAGCATCGTTGTATTCATCTTCACCTTTTCTCCAGTTCTTTCCATTCTTCTCGATCGGTTAGAGACTCAAGATTCAATTTGACATTCAATTTATTGGAAACCCATTTAATTTCATAACACTTCATTTTTCATTTCAATTTTGTATTTTTTTCTCATCCCTTCTTCTTTTTTATAAGGTGGGGGGTTCCTTCTTTTTGTACCACACTAAAATTTGACTCTCACTTTTTCTTTCTTTACTTTGGACATTGCTTTATTTCCTCCTTCCTTTCCACACCCCAACCTAGGCTTTGGCTATTCAAACAAATTAATGCTCAGAAAAAGGATTTACGGGTGAGAAGTTAGGGAGAATATGTCTCAAGAGATTTTAACAAGGCTGTCAACAAACGGATTAGACTCAAATGGTGCAAAGATGGTTGCACACTCTCACAAGGTAGTCAGTCACAAGAGGTATGAAATTTTTTGTTCCCTCTCATTTATGTCCAAGATCATATTTTGCATTCACCAAAGCTTGACAATTGGACTAACAAGGCAATTCTAGGATTCATCGAAAATGATTTCAAGTAAAAACTCACCACTCAAGGAACTTCAAACACACTTAGTTAACACAGCCCGGCAAGATCAAAAGCTTACATGTGATGTTGATTGCAAGGCTCACATAAAAATATAGCTAGTCAACACAAGATTCAAAATGATCATTTAAAAGTGCAGCCACATCGATTTCTTCTTGCAATCATTAGCATAAGACAAATTTATCATCATATGTACTATTCAATACATTGATATTGAATACAATGGATCCTTGAACATTAACAATGATAACTCAAGCATTTGAAAATATTTAAAACACATGGGGTAAATGAATAAGGAGAGACAAAATGGGATAAACCAACAGTATCATAATTAAAACTAAAATATAAAAATACTACAAATATATTAATCTAAAACTCCAAATAACAATCCAAAAGGGGAATATTGGAACAAGTGCCCTCACCCTACTAAAAAAATCATCAGTGTCATCAATGCAAAATAAAGTAAGTACAGGAGCAGAGATATAAAAGTTCCCCTAATAGGCTATGCCTGTGGAGTGATCTAATCTGGAGTCTCGGAGGGGACATTATCATTCTGGGCATTAGTGCTCGACAAGACAAGAACAAAATCCAGCATAGTAGTCTCAAAAGGGGCATCAATGCCCAACACATCTTAAAGAGGAATGATGGACTCTGAAGAGACCTAACTAGTGCCGACTGTGGAGGTCACCACACGATATCTCTCTATCGTAGCCTGTACCATCATCTTCATGATATCTAGTAGCTCTATCAATGTCATGGAAATTTGTTGCTCATTCGCTCTCTTTATATCCTCCTCATCAGTCTCATTACGAGGCATCTCAACTCTCTGCTCAGAGGTAGGAACACACAGGCATATTGGTCAAGGGAACCTCATCCGAATAAATAAAAATATCAGTGAACATTATCTCATCCATACCGACCCTAAGGGTGGTAAAATCAACCCTCATAGTAGCCAACTCAGCTGAACTACCCCCAACCTTCTCTCTAACCTCCATCCTAGCCGTGAGGTTATCTAATCTCTAACCATCTGACACTAGGGTAGCATGGTACTGTACAATCTAGTCTCCCAGGGAGTGCAAAGAAGTTTTGTCGCCCTCTTAATTAACTCGGCCATCTCATTCTCTACACTATTCGCTCTCACATCTGTATACCAAACAAGGTTTCCCATTTAGTATATCATGTCCTAGGGTAAGGAAAGTCGAGAAATATGGGTAGATGCAACGATACTAGAAGTAGATGGCACATAAAAAGGTTGGGAGCTACCTGGCGACCCCATAGAAGGAGCAGGCTAAGCAATATCAGCCTCAAGGCCTGCAGGGTCTACAAAATGAGGGTGGTTGGTGGTGGAGGCTTCCTTAAGATTCCTAATCCCTCAACTATTATACCTCAATCCTACAAATGTTATTTGGACGAGGCGGGGGTGGTCTTAAAATCTATCTTCTCTCGAAAAGGAACCCCAACTGTCTCACACAACTATATGATCAATACTGGGAAAGAGAGAGAAGTTTGCTCATGTAGAACACATATCAATGTCCTATCCAAAATAATAGACCCCATGTTGATCTTCTCCCAATCAGTAATTGCATCTACCAGCACAACCTTTGGGTGCTGAAGAACAGATTCATTTTGGGATGGCATAATGGTGCTGCTGATGAACCCAAACCAATAATAGGCCCCAACATTCATGTCCATATTCTTGATCTTCCCTATTTCATCGATTCACGAAGGAGAGACATCTTAAATAAGTGGTGCAAAAACAAACTTTTTAACCAATTAAGATCATGATGCATCCACAATGTGAACATCTCAGCCTAATTTTCTTTATTGCCCAAAGTAGTGTTGATTGAACATGGATAGCATTTTACCATCTTGCCATAATCTTTCACGTCATCTCATGGATTACAAATTGTACCCTTTCTCTTCTTTTGCAAGACATATGCATAGGCCACATAGAAATCTTGTACGCATGTCGGGACATAAGTAGGTTGAGGCTCTGTGAACCTCTCAAATCCATGAAATTGTATTGTGTCCCAAATAGCTGGTAGTCACTCATTACCCCATCCCTAGAGAGTCATCTCTTTTTGTGAATCGTATGTTCTCCAGCTACTTTGAGCCTATTGAGGGCCCTTCAAGAAATAATAAGGAGAATATGAAATGCATGGGACTTATGTTTAGTTTTCCCCTCGCATGCTCGTGCATTCAATTTACTGATGTCATTTGTCCTGCATCATTTTATGATGCAGATACAGGTAATCAGGATTAGTATCTAACGCCTCATTGATCCAGTCGAGCACTCAGAGTTAGTTGGTAAGCCTCCTTGCTTTTCGGAGAATCCCCTTTTTACATTGTTTGTAGAATTTTCAGTTGCTAGGATGATAGTGGGTCTTGTCCCAACATCCCTCATAGTTTAGAGGCTTTATAGACAATTAGTTATTTGTTCTTTAGTCTTTCCATTTTTAATTGTTTTTGTTAAGACTTGAGTTACCACTTTGGCTAAGTTGAATGTTTATTTCTAAAACATTCTAAGTTTAGTTTGAGACAGTTGAGTTTAAATTGCATTTGAATTCTCTTATTAATGCTTAAAGTCTTCCTCTGAGAGTCTAGCCAGGCCTAGGGTTTGCATGGACCCAGCAATGGTTCTCGAGTGCCAGTCCCGCCCAGGGTATAGGCTCGGGGCGTGATAGAAATAACATAACTCCCAATTGTTCTCTGTTGCATATTTACTTATGGAAAAATGACAATTAAGCAAATATTAAAATTCTCAAAAGACCACCAATCCCCCACTCGTTTAAATATTAATCATGAGAGTCTATAAGTTGAATGAAGACTACTATGCATAATGAAGGTGTGATCTTCATTGAGCCTCTACTTAGTGAAACAATAACTTTAACGCCATAGTTGTAGTGGTCTCAGACTTGAACTATGACTGCTTAAGGAAAATAAAATATTATTGCTCACATACAATAATCATGGTATTGACATGAGCTTTTGATAGCCAACACATTACCACCTTGTGCTATACCGATTTCATAAGTGCTTTTGAGAATAAGCCTAATTCTCATACAAATCAACCTACTTCCACACTCATATAAGTAAACAGGGAGGAAATAAAAAAGTAGTGCATTTTTTCAAAACAAGCCATCAAGATCTCTAGTCCTCAGGTTGGGTTTCCTCATATATGACTCAAGGATGTATATGACTCAATTCCATCCCTCTCGATGTGCTCCATATTTTTTCTCTTGTTAAGACCTTAGTAAGAGGATCTGCAAGATTGTCACTGGATTTGACATAATCAATATTAATGGTACCACTTGTCAAATATGATCTCACATTACTATGTTTCCTCCTTATAGGTCTAGATTTACCATTGTAATAACGATTTTTAACTCTACAAATTGCAGCAGTATTATCACAATGAATTAAAATAGGAGCAATTATTTAACATAATACGATATTTGAAATTATAAATCTCTCAACCAATTTTCTTTCTCACTAGCTGAAGCTAAAACAACGAGTTCAGCCTCTATGGTAGAGTTAGCAATTAAAGTTTTCTTTTTTATCTCCAAAAGATAGCGCCACCGCCCAAAGTATAAATGTAACCAGTGGTAGAATAGGAATCACTTGATAAGGTGTTCCAGTCTGCATCAGAAAGTTTTCAAGTACATCATGATATTTTTTATAGAACAAACTAAAAGTTTTTTTCCTAATTAAATATTTCATAACTCTTCGTATAGAATGTCAATGTTCATTACATGGCTTGCTTGTAAACCTGCTAAGTACTTCTACTGCATATGACATATCAGGCCTAGTGCAATTAGTCACCGATCTCAAATTTCCAATTAACCTAGAATATTCCTTTAGATTTATAACATAATTTTCACTATGAACATGAAATAATTGAGCATTTGAATCAAAAAGAGTTACAACATGCTTCCACTCAAGCAAGTTATAATTTTTTTTTTAAAATCTCAACATAATGTGATTGGTCTAAATTTTCACTTTGAATAGGAAAGAAGTGAGCATTGAAGTTACAATATGCTTGCAATCAAGAAAGTTATATTATTTTCAAAATTCACTTTGAACAGGAAATAAGTGAGCATTTGAATCAAAATGAGTTACACCATGCTTGCAATAAAAAAATTTATATTTTTTCAAAAAAAAATAATCAATATAATTTGACTAGTCAAGGAAAATGTAAGCAGATGCTCTTGTAATTTTTATTCCAATAATGAAATTTGTTTCACCAAGATCTTTCATGTCTAAATGAATTCTAAGAATATTTTTAGCTTCATTAACAACATTCATATTAGACCCAATGAGAAATAAATCATCAACATATATGCAAATAATAACAGGTAAATTATTCCAAGACTTATGATAGATTCACTTATCACACTCATTTATTTTTAAAATCATTTTCAATCATGCAGGTCTCAAACTTTTCTTGACATTGCTTCGGTGCATGTTTCATGCCATATAGGGATTTTCTAAACTTACACACTTTACTTTCTTGGCGTGCTTCAACAAAATACTTGGGTTGAACCATACAAATTTTCTCATTTATGTCTCCATTTATAAAATAGTTTTTATTATTAATTTGATGAATTTGCAAATAAAAAATTGCAAGCATAGCATTTAAAAGTCAAATGGATGTAATTCTAGTTACCGAAGAAATAGTATGAAATAGTTCTTGGCCTACTAGTTGCTTAAAACCATTTGCAACTAGTCTAGGCTTATATTTATCAATAGATACATCCGGTTTCAACCTTTTTCGTAAGACCCATTTGCAACCAATTATTTTACAACCCGGTGGTAAATCAAATAACTTTAAAGTTTTATTAAAAATTTGTGATTCATTTTCATCATTTACAGCCTCTTTCCCAAAAAATTGAATAATGTGAGATGAAACTTCTTTTAAAGTTAGAGGGTCATCTCCAACATTAAACACATAAAAATTAGGATCAAACTCATTTTCTACTCAAGCTCTTTTACTTCTTTTAACTCAATATCATCAACTTCTTTATTTTTAAAAGTAAAAGTAGAAGAACTATGTAGTGACAAAAAGCTTTATTTAATCCTTTCACCCCCACTATTTTTAAAATCAAAAGGGATTTATTCTCATGAAAAATTGCATCACGTGATTTTATTATAATATTATCTTCAAGATTAAATTTTTTTAAAGATTGCACTATTTGAAGCATAACCAAGAAAAGTACAAGTAGTAACTTTCTTACCCAACTTTGTAATTTGGGATCCATTAGCCTCCAAAAAAGAGTCACCCCATAAATTGAAAGGTGCATGTGACTCAATCAGCATGACATTAGTCAATTCAACCGAAGTTCAATTTTTCCTTTCCACTACACCATTAGATGCAGGGGAATAAGGATGAGTAGTTTCATTATTTATTTCCAATGATCTAATAAAATAATTAAATTCATTTGAATCATATTCAATGCCTATATCACTTCTAATTCTTTTTATTTTTCTTCCAAAATGATCTTCTACCCCATGGAGATCGATTTTAAAATTTTCAAAAGTATCACTTTTATTTTTTTATTAAGTTAACATATGTAAACTTAAAAGAATCATCACTGAAAGTGATAAAATGTCTATTTCCTCCACGAGTTAAAAGTCCTCCAAGTTCACAAATTTCAATATGAACTAATTTTAATAAATCTGTTTTTCTTTCAACTTGAAAATGAGGTCTTTTAGTTATCTTGGCTTTACTACAAGCCTCAAACTTTTCAAAATTCTATTTAATCACTGGGTTTAATCCTACACTAATCATGATTCCAATTAACGACAATTAATATGGTACAAACGAGCATGCAAAAAACTAGTAGAACAAAGCATATAAGCAGAAGTGCAAACCTTATTAATTTCAACATCCAGTTATAACATCTGATCACAAGCATACCCTTTTCCACAAAAATACCCCATTTAAAATAATACATTGATCAGATTAAATAAACTATTTGAAGTCTGCTTTATTTAGAAGAAAACTAGACATTAAATTTTTCTCATGGAAGGAGTATAAAGTACATTTTTCAAAATTAATACCCTACTAGAGGTAAGACACAATTCGACATCTCTCATTCCAAGCACTTGAGTAGTTTGGGAATCACCAAACATGTTGGTTTTGGATTCCTCAAAATGAGTATATTTTTTAAACCAATCTTTGTCATAACAGGCATGAAGGTTTGAACCATAATCAGCCCACCATCCATCACCACTCTCAACCATGTTTATGACTTTAATCACCATTACAAAAGTCTTTTTGGTAACGTTTGCCTGAGGTGTAGGATCACGTTTCATAAATTTCTAAAATCAAGAAATATGCCCACTCTTCCCAAAGACAAAGCACATACCCTTATCTTGAACTTGTTGATTTTCCACCATTATTTTTCTTGAAAATTTTCTTCTTAGGCTTCATAGAAGTAATTTTGTGAGAATCAGGAGTAGCATTATTTGAATAAATTAAATTTACCTTCATTGTGATTTTACTCTCTTCTAATTGTAAAAGTGCATCTTGGCCCCTTGCATCCTCTTCCATGCTGATTCGCATTATCAACGTCTCAAGAGAAGTTTCCTTTTGTTTGTGGCGCATATTTTTTTGAAATTCCTTCCAAGAAGGTGGAAGTTTATCTATTATGCCACAAACAAGAAGGCTATCTCCAATTTTGATCAACTTGGACCTAAGCTCTCCAACAGTCATTATAATATATTGATCTAGGTCAACCATTGATTTGTTGTCCACCATTTGGAAAAAAAAATCTAGTAGCCGCATATTTTTTCGCTCCAGCCTCTTTGGTATTATACTTTCTGTTTTTAAAATTTTATTTTCACTAGAGTAAGTTCTATCGTAATAAATATAAAACTTATCAAATAGATAATTAAAAATTTAATAACGACACTTATAGGAATCTCCATTCTTTTCGACTTTCTCATGATGAGAAATAAGTTCATCATCATTCATGGAGGTGTCATCATCTTTGTTAGGATTCTTCTAAGTTAACACATAATAAACATTGAGAGACATAAGTAGAAAAGCACTTTACCCTTTCTCTTGAAATGGTTGTCATTGAACCGAAATGGCTTGTTAAGATCTCTCATCTTGATATCTTTGGATTTTTTCAATTATAGCCATAATGAATCTCATTAAATATTTTGGTGAAAATTACAAGATTACAAATTATAATTGAAAATAAAATGAAGAAATTAAAATATCTTCAAGCTAAGTCACAGATATCTCGCTCTCTTTAAGGAGATTCAAGCCTACTGTAACAAATGTTTTTCATCAGTCCAGCAGTAGTCTTCTTGACTTTTCCCCTCCAAGATACAACAATCTAATCACAAAGTGTCACGCCCCGAACTACCCCCGAGACACGTACACGGTACCTAGGACCACAAGTGATCCCAAGCTAACCCTGCTGGCACGATCACAAGCATACTAAAGATAATAAACAGATGTGGAAGCTAATTCATAAATAAAATGAAAATATAGGGAATACCCATATACTATAACTGAGATAAATGAAAACTGATGAGTTTAATACAAAGAAGATATTAAGTCAATACTAAGCCGAATCTAACTATGTCTGAAAATAGCCTCTAACTGACTAGAAGTGTTGGGACATTCCCCAGCTAAGTCTACCAAAATTGAAACTAAAGGACTAAAATTACTGAAAAGAAACTCATGACTATTGTCCTCGGAGAATGAGGACTCACCACTAATTCTGCTGAACTGGAGATCGGGAACCGATCTAAGCGTGATCTGGATGCTGAGAACCTTAACCTACATCACGAGAAGATGTAGCGCAGAGTATGCGTCAGTACTTGAAAGGTACTGAGCATTCAAGATAGAATGAAGTTGAAATAACATATAACTGAACAAAGCAAATAAGCAATGATATAATTTGAACATGATATAGATACTGAATACTGAGCTAACTGAATGCAATGACCAATTTATAATATGCTAAGACTGAATACTGAATATATTGATACATGGTCAATGCAATAGAATCTGACTGAACTGTGGGAGCTACTAATAACCGATAATAAAACCACATGAGTGAAATGTGGACTCCGATGTATACGCCCCATCGAGAGGGCCCAATATACCCGGCCAAACGTATAGAGGCATGCTAGCGTGATCACTAAAAAGATTACTACAGAGGGGTCTTACAATCTACGTGGCTCGTAGTTCTGGGACTATATCGATGACTGACCCTAGTCCAACTCGGTTTTATGCTACTCCCAATAGATTAAACGATTAACACATTATGACTGAATTTCTGTAATATACTAGATAGCTCGAACTTGACATATGAACTGAGAATGCACATTAATATACTTAATTAATGCATTCAAAAACTCAGGTATGCATATCTGAAATATCGAAATATTTGATCTAGCATGTGTAATTCAAGAACTAAAGAACTACCAAGCTAGGGTTCTGAAATTAATGCAAGAAACGAAGTACTAACTTGATAACCTGATTTAGAACATATAGATAACTAATTCATGATAATATGCTGAAGTTCTAGAAACCCTAGATCTAGTTAATAATAGGGAATCAAGAATCTGACTGAAATCTAGGGAACTTATGGGCGAAAGAAACAAACTAGTGAAATCCCACATACCTGGTGACGAATTCCACAGAGAAATTTTTCGATTTCGGGGCTGGAACTGGTGGAACCTTGCTGCTTTCTTGAACTAGGGTTGCTCGCCTCTTTCTCTTCTAATTTTCTAAGTTGATTAATGATTTGACTTAGGTAAGTTCTAATTATGTTTCTAGGCTAAAATTGACCAAAACCATGTCGTTTAGGGTTAAAACGACGTAGTTTAAGGGTCGAACAAAAAAGGAAAAGACCAAAAGACCCCTGACTTAAGTTTGAGACGAGGCTTACCATGACCACATTCACGGACCGTGAAAGGGACCACGGATCGTAAAGTGGGTCATGGTCTTCAGTTGGTGACTATTAACATGAGGGTCTGTCTTACGAGCCTTACCACGGCCCGTGTGGGGGACCACGAACCGCGAAGGTCCTCGTGGCCCTCACTTGGGATGAGGCCTGGTGTCTCAGGATTTAGGGGGCTACTGGTTAGGTTTCACGGACTCCCCCATGACACGTCTTCAGGACCACGGACCATGAAGGTCCCCGTAGTCCTTACTTGGGCGAGGGGTGTCTGAGGGCTAGGCTAGGGAGGCTACTGCCAAGCCGTCACAGACTCTACCACGGCCCATAGTCAAGGACACGGACCATGAAGATGCCCGTGGTCTGACGTCTGGGCTTGATGACTTCCAAGTCATGACCACAGGCAGGTCAACGAACCATGGACCCTATCACGGTCTGTGAACGTTACCGTGGTTCACTACTTCAGGTAGTTTTCTGTACTTTTTTTTCCTAGGTCTAATTTTCAAGGTGTTACAACATCTCCCCCTTGGGATAATTAGTCCTTGAATGAAGACTGAACTAATTGAAATGGAGGGGATGAGCTGCAACCCTACCACTAAATACTGGAAGCTAATTTCTGACTGAGCTGAGTTCCAAGAACATGCAAATACGCTAAAAATGCAAGTACAGACTGAACGAACATGATGCTAAACTGATTTTACGCATGAATGACTGAAAAACTGAAGAGGAACTATTACCTCAAGCTGGAGTTGAATCGGAATGAAAGAGGTGAGGATACTTGGACTTCATAGCTGCTTATGCTTCCTAAGTAGCTCCCTCTACGGACTGACTCCTCCACAAAACCTTGACTGAAGCGACTTCTTCTAACCTGATGATCAAGAATCTCAACTGGTATATCCTCATACGAGATACTATCTTTCACAACCACACTCTCTAATGGCACTATGGCTGCTGGATCACCCACAGACTTCTTCAATAGTGGAATGTGAAAAATCGGATGCACTGCTGCTAATTCTGCTGGCAACTCTAACTCATAAGCCACTTTACCAATCCTCTTCAGAATCTTGTACGGTCCTACATATCTTGGACTGAGCTCTCCTTTCTTGCCAAATCTCATCACCCTTTTCATAGATGACACTTTCAGGAAAACCCACTCATCAACTTGGAACTCTAATTCCCTTCTTCTCACATCTGCATAGGACTTTTGGCGACTCTAGGTAGTTTTAAGTCTATCACTAATGAGTTGCACTTTCTTCATACCATCATGGTCTGAATCTGGTCCTATCAAGGCTGCTTCACCTACTTCAAACCAACCAACTGGACATCTACATCTACGGCCATACAATGCCTCATAAGGGGCCATCTGAATGCTGGAATAGTAACTATTATTGTAGGCAAACTATATAAGAGAAAGGTGATCATCCCAACTACCCTTGAAGTCGATCACACAAGCTCTCAACATGTCCTTTAAGGTCTGTATGGTACGCTCTCCCTGCCTATCAGTCTGTTGATGGAATATTGTGCTAAGATTAACTTGAGTACCAAGACCTTTCTGAAATGACTTCCAGAAATGAGGGGTAAACTGAGGACCTCTATCTGAGATGATAGACAAAGGAACCCCATGCAACCTCACAATCTTATTAATTTAAAGGTTCGCGTAATCCTCCACCGAATATGTAGTCTTGACCACCAAAAAGTGAGAAGACTTAGTAACTCTATCCACTATCACCCAAATGGAGGCATGATGTCTACAAGTACGAGGTAAACCTGTGATGAAATCCATGTTGATCACTTTCCATTTCCAAGTAGGAATGTCAATCTCTTGAGTCATACCTCCTTGTTTCTGATGTTCTACCTTGACTTGCTGGCAATTGGGACACTTAGCCACAAAATCTGCTATATCTCTTTCCATACCATTCCACCAATAGACTTCCCGCAGATCGCGGTACATCTTAGTATTGCCTAGAAGGATAGAATATCTGGAGTTATGGGCTTCTACTAGAATTTGTTGTCTCAACTCACCCACATTAGGAACACATAATCGACCCTGATAGCGAAGTACACCATCTCCGCCTTGAGAGAAAACCTCAACTCTCTGTTGTTGGACTGCACCCTTGAGTTCGAGCAATATCGGATCACTGTCTTGCTTTTCCTTAACCTCTACCACCAATGAAGATTCTGATCCATTTTGAACTATCACACCACCATCTAATATGCTCATAAGATGAACTCCTAAACGAGCAAGCCTGTGAACATCCTTTGCTATCTCTTTTCTTTCTTCCTCAACATGTGCTACACTATCCATAGATAGTCTGCTAAGGGCATCTGCAACTACATTTGCCTTACCAGGATGGTAATGCACACTCATGTCATAATCCTTGAGGAACTCAAGCCATCTTCTCTGGAAAAGATTCAACTCTTTTTGGGTGAACACATATTGAAGGCTCTTATGGTTTGTGAACACATCTACGTGAACACCATACAAGTAGTGTCTCCAAATCTTGAGTGCAAACACCACCGCTGCAAGCTCGAGGTCATGAGTCGAATAATTCTTCTCATGCACCTTAAGCTGTCTAGAAGCATAGACTATAACATTACCTCGCTACATTAACACACAACCTAGGCCGACTCTGGATGCATCACAATAAATCACATAACTATCTGAACCTTCTGGTAGAGTCAAAACAGGAGATGTTGTCAACCTAGTTTTCAATTATGCGAAGCTTTTCTCACAATCATCTGACCACTGAAACTTGACCATCTTCTGAGTCAACCTAGCCAATGGTGAGGCTCTAGATGAAAATCCTTCCACAAACCTTCTGTAATAACCCGCTAGACCCAAGAAACTTCTGATATCTATAGGAAAGGTAGGTCTGGGCCATTGTTTCACTGCTTCTATTTTCTGGGAATCAACTCGGATCCCTTCGCTGGACACTATATGCCTAAGGAAAGCCACTGATTGTAACCAAAACTCGCAGTTGTTAAATTTGGTGAAAAACTGGCGATCTTTAAGAGTTTACAGAATAACTCTCAAATGACTTGCATGTTCCTTCTCATTCCTAGAGTAAATGAGGATATTATCAATGAAGACGATAACGAACAAGTCCAAGTACTGCTTGAACATTTTGTTCATCAAATCCATGAAAGCTGCAGGAGCATTGTTTAGTCCAAATGACATAACTACAAATTCATAATGATAATACCGAGTTCTGAAGGTTGTTTTCGGAATGTCACTAGCTCTGACCTTAAGCTGATGATAACCTGATCTGGGGTCTATCTTTAAGAAATGACTAGCACCCTGAAGTTGGTAAAACAAGTCATTAATCCTGGGGATGGGATACTTATTCTTGATTTTGACCTTGTTCAACTGCCTATAGTCAATGCACATTCTGAGAGAACCATTTTTCTTCTTTACGAACAACATTGGTGCACCTCATGGTGAAATACTAGGTCTAATGAAGCCCTTGTCTAGAAGGTCTTTCAATTGGTCTTTCAATTCCTTAAGCTCAGCTAGAGCCATTCTGTAAGGAGGAATAGAGATAGGCTGGGTATCTGGATAGAGATCAATTCCAAAGTTGATTTCCCTTTCGGGAGGAACTCTGGGAAGTTCTTCTGGAAACACTTCTGGAAACTCATTTACTACTGGAACTGACTCAAGAGTTGGGATTTCAGAGTAAGAATCCTTGACCCAAACTAGATGATAGAGATATCCCTTAGAAATCATTTTTCTGGCCTTAAGATAAGAAATGAATCGAACCATAGGCGCTAAGCTACTGCCCTTCTATTTTAAGATTGGTTCGTCTGGAAACTAAAAATGAACAATCCTAGTACTACAATCAACTGAGGCATAACAGGAATATAACCAATCCATGCCTAGAATGACATCGAAGTCTACCATTTCTAACTCTAGAAGATCTACTGAGGTGATTTTCTGAGAGAGTGTGACCGGGCAATTTCTATATACCCGTCTAGATATAACTAGGTCGTGACTGGAGTAGAGACTGAGAAGGGTTCTGAGAGAGTTTCTGGACTAATACTGAATTTGACCACTATAAAAGGAGTTACAAAAGACAATGTACCCCCTGGATCTAATAATGCATAAACATCAAGGTCAAAGACTCGTAACGTACCAGTGACTACATCAGGAGAATTTTCCTAATCTTGGCGAGCCTGAAGAGCATAGAGCCTGTTTTGGTGCGGTCCGCCACATGTACTAGAAGAGTTACCTTGCTGAGTCGGGTGACCTACTGGTGCTGCTAAAGTTATAGACTGAGCTCTACCATTATTACCTATTTGACCCTGTCTAGAAGGATAATCCCTCAACTTGTGACTGACTTACCACACCCAAAGCATCCTTCTTTTCTAGCAAGACACTAGCCCGGATGGTTCTTACCACACTTAGGGAAAGTTGGGTAGGTTTTGGTACCTGTAACACTCCCTTGAGACTTAAAGCCTGATGCTCCACCTTTCTGATTATTTCGAAACTTGGAGGATGGAACACTGGCTGATGAAGGTGATGGAGTCAAAGGCTTCTGCTGAAACTGTAAGTGATTTCCACCACACGATTTCTGTTAGGAATACTCATAGTTGCATGTTCTTGCATTCTTATTCTTCTTAGCATGTTCCCTAAGCTTATCACCCTCAATCTGCTAAGTGTGAGTCATGAACCTAGAGATTTTCATGTCTCCCAACAACATAACATTCCTGCACTCTGTCTTCACTAAGTCTGACACTCCATACAGAAACTTATTCATCTGAGCCCTGGAATCAGCAACCATGTGAGGAGCATATCTAGAAAGTTGGTTAAACTTGAGCCCATACTCTTGGACCGTTATGTTACCCTGCCTTAAGTTCATAAATTCCTCGGCCCTTGCTTCTCTCAATTCTATGGGGAAAAAACTGTCCAAAAAGGTTTCGCTAAAAGAATCCCAAGTAATAGGAGTTGCATATGTACCCATGTTCTCCTTTCACTGAGTATACCAGTTATGAGCTATATCATTCAGTTGGTAAGATGCTAACTCAACCCGATCATTCCCAGTTGCCTACATCACTTCAAAGATCTTCTTGACCTTATCAATGAAGTTTTGGGGATCTTCTCCAACTTGCGATCCTAAGAACTCTGGCAGATTCATCCTAACAAAGTCTCGCACTCTAGCTGCAACTTACCCAACATTGGCATTTGCCTGAACTGGAACCCACTGATTGTTCTAGTTGGACTGTGAGCCAACATCTGAATGGCGTTCTTGAATTCTGCATTAGAAACTTCTTGATCTGGGACTAGAGGAGCTGCGTTTGCATTCATGGCATTCGCATTCCTGGCATTAGTTCTACGGGGAGGTATGATCACTGAAACACAGAATGTCGAGTTAGAATAGAATTAGATCATACTTTACGCACGATAAGAGTAACAAGAAAATGAAGATTCTTCCTAAAACACTTTCTAGCCTCCTTCTCATTAGATGTGGTGCACTTCACACCTATGAAAAGGACTCTACTTAGTGCGGCTTTTCAGACATCCTAGGACTCTTAAACCTAGTGCTCTGATACCAAGTTTAACACGCTAAGAACTACCCCCAAGACACGGACACGGGATCTAGGACCACAAGCGATCTCAAGCTAACCCTGATAACACGATCACGAGCATACTAAAGATGATAAGCTGATGCGGAAGTTAAATCATAAATAAAATGAAAAGATGGGGAATACCCATATACTATAACTGACATAAATGAAAATTGATGAGTTTAATACAAAGAAGATATTAACTCAATATTAAGCTGAATCTAACTATGTCTAAAAATATCCTATAATTGACTAGATGTATGGGACAAGCCCCAACTAAGTCTAGCAAAACTGAAACGAAATGACTAAAAATACTGAAAAGAAACTCATCACTATTGTCCTCGGAGAATGAGGACTTACCAATGATTCTGCTTAACTAGAGATCGGGAACCGATCTAAGTGTGATCTGGATGTTGAGAACCTGAACCTACATCACGAGAAGATGTAGCACAGAGTATGAAAGATGAAATAACATATAACTTAACAAAGCAAATAAGCAATAATATAATCTGAACATGATATAGATACTGAATACTGATCTAACTGAATGCAATGACCAATTTATAACATACTGAGACTGAATACTGAATATACTGATACATGGTCAATGTAATAGAATCTGACTAGAATTATGGGAGCTACTAATAACTGATAATAAAACCACATAAGCTAAATGTGGAGTCCGAAGTATACGCCCCATCGAGAAGACCCAATATACCCGGCCAAAGGTATAGAGGCTGTAATGACCCGAGAGCACCCCCTAGTCGTTACCGGCGTATTCGACCTCAAAGAGGTCTTATACAAGCCCTTAGCCTTCGTCATAGAATGTATCATAGAATAAATTACGGAAAATTTAAAACTTTTACTTTGGAAGTTCAACTTCACTTCATATATGGAAATAGAATCTAACTTCGTCACAATGTACCATCTAGACATAGAAGTATCGAAAATGGGACTTAGCCCTTACATCAATTAGAAGCCTAGAATAGGAAAGTACAACAATGTCTTTCAACATAATCAAAGAACTAAACATAGAAGCTAGATCATATGGTCTCGTCCTCGGACTTGAGGACTCACCAACTTGGGGAAGCAACTCCAAGCGCCTTGAAAAGTAAGCTTGAATCTTCAACGGCCCGAACCTAAATGTATGGGGAAAAGGGAAAAATATGGGTTAGTACTACACACGTACTAAGTATGGCTACTATGCATAAAAACCATTTGAAACATGCATAAAAGGACATTTAGCCAAAACATGCTTTTTACCAAGTAAATCCAATATGCACACAAAGTAAGCATCATGGCACCACCCAACATGATATCATCTCAACATGTAGACAACCTAAGCAATACTAGTGCAATGCAAAGAATAGAATCCCATAACCCTACTCAAAGCCAAGTATCACATTAAGTAACCTACTTCATGCATACATTCATAAGGTCATATTTCATCATAACCTACCATATTCATAATGATTACACATAACATAGCTTCAACATACATAAGTCATAATCATCATAATCATAAGAGAACACTACTACAACCATCTCTTAGGATCCCACAAGTGCATGTGCAAGAGAAGTCCCATACCCTCCCTTACACTATGTAGAAACCCTCAAGAATGTCCTAGTAATAGTTCACACCTTTCATACCTTCATTTACTTTTACATTAGAGAGATATTGCCATAACCGACATAGACCATGAGAGCTACATGGAATCCGGTGTTCTACTCCCACACCGAAAAGAGAGGGTTAACACATGCCTAAGGTGTAACCATTCGTACATAGCTATCTAGGTGGATCCACTAAGCTAAAGTCCTATGTGGGCACATAGTTAAGGGTCAAGGAGATTGCTCCTAGAAATCCTAACTTACTAAACGTGGGGATTTCCATCTCATGAGACAACACATACCATGGGTAATCCGCAATGCTAAACGTGAGGAAACCCATGTGGGTAGCCGGACTTACTGAATGTGAGACCACCATCTCATTTACATGCCCTTTCGGTGCTAAGCATCGAATTCCCTTTTGTAATTATCTTTAGTCATCACATAAGTTCACATTACCCTTTACTAGACTTTTATGAAAACATCTTACCATAATAGCTCATATGTGTTCATAAGTGAGTAACAATCCTTTCGCTTTAGAAACACTTAGTAAGTGAGTAACCCTTTCACTTCACATTACACTATAATCATGAGAACTACCTTTCAATCATATAGCAATCATACCATAACATACATACATATTTCGTAGCTAATTCAAGTGTAGAGGGTTAAGGATGAGGAAACTAGGTCATCAACACCACAACAACACATTAGGTATAGCATCATTACAATCTAAGTAATTCACCTTCCATACTTGAGTTCAAAGAAGAACCAACCTTCATACCTTCTTGCCCTTCCTAGGACATTCATACTTCAATCACCAATCAGTTCATAACCAATACATAATACAAGGTAATTCATGAAGTAATAACATCATCAACATCAATATAATCAATTGACATATTCCATTCATAGCCTTCAAGGCTTTATTTGAAGACTCAACCCTAATTACATAGAAATTATACATAACCTAGGGCAGAATCATCATACAAACATGAATTATATAACATCACCTTCAATTCATAGCCTTCAATCAATATCCAACACAAACTAGGGTTAAAATTAGGAAAGAAGGAGAAACATGGGTCTCATGGGGAATTCTTCAAGAAACCACAAATACAACATAAATTCATTCATAATTGTTCATATAACATCAATCAAATTCATTTTATAACATCAATTTCACTTTAGAAAGAAGACCCACGTTTTTGGATTGAAAACCTAGAAATTGGAGATTTTGAAATTCATCTTGAATGGACCTCTTGGGGAAAGGAATCCCAAGAGTGATAAGCAACCATACCTTGGTTTATTCCTTGAGAAATGATGGGGAAAAATCGAAACTTTGCTGCCCTAGATGAAGCTTGGTCTTCTTCTTCATGGGGTTCTTAGTTGAGAGGGTTTTGAGAAAGAATGAGTTTGACTTGTGGGTTTAGTTGTGTGAGTTAAAGTCTTAGGGTTAGGGTCTTATAGTTAGGTTTAGAATGGTAATTAGTTAACTAACCACCCATCTTAACCCTTAATTAAATAACTAACTAAAACTAAGACCCCTAAACTAAAACTAAAAACTTAACAACTGCCAGGACTTACAACCCTCCACCTACGGACCGTAGGTGGAGTTACGGACCATGTTGGTCATCCGTCGTTTGGTACTGAGGCTCCCTTTTGGGGGTTCAATTCTCCCATGACTAAGTATAGGCTCACGGCCATGACTTACGGTCCGTCGACCAGTCTACGGACTGTGAGTCTAGGTCTCGTTGTTTGCTGCAGTTTTGCCAGCTTTTGGGTCCATGTTTGGGTCCTCCTCAAGGACCCCTAAGGGATCCTTGGGGGGTTGTACCCGGACGTTTTTGACCCTATGAACATAACTTACCTAATTTAAACCTTTTTACAAGATGTTACCATCATACGACACTCTCAAACCTGCCCAAAACCTAAGGACACACTAGAACACATTTTTCTCTAGTTTCCGGATGTCGTGGTCGTTTTCTTGACGTTAAGACTTTTACTCTTCCAAACCAAGTCAATTACATTAGTTTAGGTTTATAAACATCATTTTGACTATATTTTAAGTCATTATTCATAAGGTGAGCCTCTAACTTAAGTCATAGAATTTCCGGGGTGTTACAAGACATGCTGGCGTGATCACTAAATGATCCCCACAGAGGGGACTTACAACCTACGTGGCTCGTAGTTCTGGGACTATATGGATGACTGACTCTAGTCCAACTCGGTATTATGCTACTCCCAATAGATTAAATCATTAACACATTATGACTGAATTTCTGTAATATACTGGATAGCTCAAACTTGACATGCGAACTGAGAATGCACATTAATATACTGAAAGTAATGCATTCGAAAACTGAGGTATGCATATCTGAAATATTGAAATATCTGATCTAGCATGTGTAATTCAAGAACTAAAGAAATACCAAGTTAGGGTTTTGAAATTCATGCAACAAACGAAGTTATAACTTAATAACCTTATTTAGAACATATAGATAACTAATTCATGATAATCTACTGCAGTTCTAGAAACCCTAGGTCTAGTTAATAATAAGGAATCAAGAATCTGACTGAAATCTCGGGACCTAATGGGCGAAAGGAACCCACTAGTTAAATCCCACATACCTGGTGACGAATTCCACGGAGAAATCTTTTGATTTTGGGGGTGGAACTAATGAAACCTTTTTGTGTTCTTGAACTAGGGTTGCTCGCCTCTTTCTCTTCTAATTTTCTATGTTTGATTAATGATTTGACTTAGGTAAGTTCTAGTTATGTTTCTAGGCTAAAACTCACCAAAACCATGTCATTTAGGGTTAACACGACGTAGTTTAGGGGTCCAACAAAAAAAAAGACCAAAAGACCCCTGACTTAAGTTGCAGACGGGGCTGACCACGGCCACCTTCACGGATCGTGAAAGGGACCATAGATCGTATAGTGGGTCGTGGTCTTCACTTGGTAACTACTGAGCTGAGGGTTTGTCTCCCGAGCCTTACCACGGCCCGTGTGGGGGACCACAAACCGTGAAGGTCCTTGTGGCCCTCACTTGGGTTGAGGTCTGGTGGCTCAGGATTTAGGGGGCTACTAGTTAGGTTTAACAAATGACCCTACGACCCATCTTCAGGACCACGGACCATGAAGGTCCTCGTGTTCCTTACTTGGGCGAGGGGTGTCTGAGGTCTAGGCTAGGGAGGTTACTGCCTAGACGTCACAGACTCCACCACGGCCCGTCGTCAAAGCCACGAATCGTGAAGTTGCCCGTGGTCTGATTTTTGAGGTGTTACACAAATTGTAACTCAAAAAACTCAGGACAAGAGTTGAGTCGAAATCTCCACAAAAAGAATACTTCCCTTCAAATAATAAGAAAGCTCTTAACAAACTATTATGCACTATCTATATTTTCTTGTGCCCAAAACAAAAGGAAAACCACCACCATTTATAGTTGAGGAAGTCTTCCTAACAATGAATAGGAAGATAATAGAGTACTAAATAGAAAAGATAAATGGCCTAGACATTATATATGTTATAAGGTATAATGGGGGAATAGGGAGTGAAATAAAAGTGAGAATGTCCGGAGAAATAATGGTCATCAACATGCAAAAGAGGAGCTACATTGATAAACATGAGTAATTCGGCACAAATGCCTACCAATGGAAGCAATGAAATGCCATAACTCCCAATTGTTCTCTGTTGTATATTCACTTATGGGAGAATGAAAATTAAACAAATATTAAAATGTTGAAAAGACCAACATGGTGTTTTTTTTTTGCGTCTACAAATTTCATGTTGGCCATTCACTTTGGTAGCTTTCAAGTTTCAGTTGTGGTAAATGTTATAAAGTTGAAATTCCATTGCGATAAAACGATACTAATTATAATAAATAAAACTAACAAAATATTCATTGAAATACAAAAGTTGTAACAATGTCATATAAGAGTTAGCTATACAAATTATCAGATCTTTGATAATATATAAATGCTAACAAAAAATAAATGGCGGGAGTTATATAAGTTGATGGCACCCAAAAACGGGAGGTTTCGTTAGCTCAGCAATGAGCAAACAAAGATGAAATAAAAAGGTTTCATCTGCTCGATGATTCAGCTCTACCTCACACAACAATTCTGTAACATTCTAAAGCTAGAGCTTTCTTTTACGGAGCAGGCTTCCACCCTTGTAAAGCTACATCAATGTGAAATTAGTTAGAGATATTACCCATGAGTTATAAACATACAAAGATTCAATAATTACAAGGGATTGTTTTAATTTAGCTATTGTTTCATATTTTGAGGGAACAAATTGTTAGAGTTTTGCCTTGATTTTCTTACCTTATTTGAAATTTATTTTTCTCTTGAAGGAAAATCCCATAAATGTTTTAACTTTTCCTGGAAGGAAAATAAATTTTCTTCCCTATTTGGTTTATTCTTTCCTAGAAAAGTTTGGAGATCTATAATTGAAGATCCCAATTCTCATAACATAACATAATAGAATCCACAATGTAGACATTTAAGAGTTTAGCTTATGAGGAGATTTTTGTCTATACAATTTTAATATTTTTCTTTTATATTAGTTTTCATATAATAACATTATGTTTTTAGTATAAGTTTTTACTGTCTAATTTATCAATCATATGATTTACAATTATAAGTTTCCGCATGATGTCCTAATATCTTTCGAACCCAACAAGTGGTATCAGAGCACGTGTTTTAATGATCCAAGAGTTGAAGAAGATTGAAGAAAAGCACAAGTTGTTTCAAATCAATTTGCAATTAACATGACGATAATGAAGATTTTGGTGCTACTACATGTGGAGAAAACTTCAAATATATTTTCAACAATATCCTATTGCTCCATCATTTAAAACAAAATCAATTTTCAACTCATGCTTACTTTAGAACATGGGCTCCAACTTTCAACCCCTGCAAACTTTAATACTTGAGCCCCACTTTTAACGCATGTATCTTTACTTTTAACACATTAACTCCACTTTTAACTCATCTGTCTTAATTTTAATGCATGAGCACCACTTTCAACTCATGCATATTTCTTTTAACGCATGAGCTACACTTTCAACAATGCTCATAACTTTAACACATGGCTCCAATGTTTTACTCTTATCAACTTTTAAATCATGGTAAGTAGTAGTGATACATGAAGACTTTGTGAAGAACAAGATTATCAAACATAGGAAGATGGCGGATCAAGTTTTGTCAAGAAAATTCAGCCATAATGGGTGATTTGTTAAGGTTTTGCCCTGATTTTCTTACCTTATTTGAAATTTATTTTTCTCTTGAAGGAAAATCAAAGTATTACCATAAATATTTTAACTTTTCCTAAAATAAAATATAATTTTCTTCCATAATTGGTTTATTCTTTCTTGGAAAAGTTTGGAAATCTATAAATTGAAGATTCTTATTCTCATAACATAACATAATTGAATCCACAATGTAGACGTTTAAGACTTTAACTTATGAGGAGATTTTTCTCTATACAATTGTAATATTTTTATTTTATATTAGTTTTCATATAATAATATTATGTTTTTAGTATAAGTTTTTGTTGTCTAATTTATCAATCATATGATTTGCTATTATAAGCTTCCGCATGACGACGCTGTAATCACTTTCGAACCCAATACAAATAACCCCTTGAAGTAATTCAAATTTCATATGAAAGATTATTTAACAGATAGTATAATCAATTAGACTTCAAGTAATCTATGGATCCCTACTTCTTGATAAGCGATATAAAGTTTTCCTCTGAATCTAATATCTTTCAGGTCGCTTCTAAATTTTTTTCCTAAAACCACATATTTATCCTAACATCCATAATTGAATATGTTAAGTCTCAATTTAGATAATATCTATGCCTTTTTTAGTGGATGTTTATTCTGATGCCTACTATAGATAGACCCCTATTTATTATAACTATCTGTAATTGGTTTTGTTTATCACCTCATGTTTCTAATTCTACTATAAACGATACTTATTTCCTTCAAATTTCTCCTCCTAAATATTTACAACAAGATGACCTAAATGATGGGCATAAGGAATTTCTCTCTACCCTACCTAAAGAGAAAGGATGCATTGAATCATATATCTACAATTATCAATAGCAATTTAACGTGTGACTGCATGTCAACAAAAATTTTAATCTCAAGATAGTGATATCATTCTTGTTACAACTCCAAAATCAGAAACTATTTGATTAAATTACTTCTATATGCATTAGTGAATCCAATGAACCATCCTATTTTTGAAAAAGGTCGCCCTTAACTTGTAAAGAACCCTCTTGATCTCGTTTTGTTCATGGAACTTGATCTATATGTTGATGGTCAAGTCCCTGATTTTTCATCTGTCACTTCTCCTAGACTCTTGTCAACTCATTTTCCCTATGCTTCATAGCCAAATCAGTCCAAGCTTCAAAAAGAAAATTTGTTTACTTATGTAGGAATCCATTGGACAGTTTTATTTCTATGTGGCATTTCGCAAATAATATAAGATTTGATCGCAAGGATACCAATTCCATTGAAGATTTGTTTGATCTTTTTCTAAGGGTGTGAATCTTTATGGTCCGTTTTGGAATCAGGTATTGGATTATGGGAAAGAGAGTATAGAAAATTCTGATAAAGTACTTCTCTTCATATATGAGAAAATTAAAAAGCAACCTAAAATTCAGCTTAAATGTTGGGTTGAATTCTTGGAATGACCATTTTCCATTGAGGAAGAAAATTATGGATTTGTGGATGAAATATCAAGAATGTGCGGCTCTAGGAATTTGAGGAATTTGGAGGTGAATACACATGGAAAATTTTCAGTTGGAGAGGAAAATAAAATAATCTTTCATCAAGGGGAAGTCAAAAATTGGAAGAATTATTTTACTGTCAAGATGATTGATAAACTCAATCTTATCAGTGACCAAAAGTTTCAAGGATATTTATTAGAGTTTTCATATATTTGATTAGGCATTAATATATTCTAATGCGAATTGAATGAAATATTTGTAATTTAAAAATCAATGTTAGAGTACATGTGCTTGAGAGTAATGTAATAAGAACAGACAACAAAAGTTCTATATGTAGCACTGATATTATTTTAAATGTCCATTACTTAAATTATTCTAAATTATGTATTCATTTAAATGGACTGTGTTGGGATAATGAAGTTTTTATGAGATGACGAATCCAAGATGAAACATGTAAGTCCGCATGGTCCACATGTTTAAATGAACTGAGCTGAAAATATCCAAGAATAGATGCAGAAAATGAATAAAGAAAAGAGAGTAGTGAATTAAGGAGTGGATAATATTTACGAGATAAATCACAAGAGTTCTAAGTAGAGAGTTGGATTTCAACAACAACATTGACAAAGAAAGAAGTATGATAAGAAAAGGAATCCAACTCAAAGTAGAACTCAAGAGTTTGAGTCACGGAAGACTTTGTTGGCGATAAGGACTCGGCGTGAAGCACAACTCTGCGAGTTGTTGTGTATAAATAGAGGAGAAGAGTCTATGAATACTCACACACTTACAGAGCAAGAAGGAAGTTGACATATTGACCTTTCTAAGTTTTTGTTAAACTTTGAAGTTACACTTTGAAGAACCAAATCCTACTATAGAGTTAATGTTTTAGGAAGTTTTTCTTTGTGTTTGTGCTTGGATGTACTATTAGTCAGTGAGTTATAAAGTGAATTAGGATTATAATCTTCAAGTAGTGGGTAACTCAAAGACTTGGCAATACACACTTTGGAGGTTTGTGCTAGTGTAGGGATTATTAGATTATTCCTTTGGTTACTTAGTTTTGAAATTAGTTTTGTGGTAAGGCTTGTAGGTATCTAGTGGAATTGAGAGTAAATCATGTTGGGGGAACAAGTTGGAGTTTTTACATCTTTTGAGTAGGTTGTTTCCATGTACAATATTATGTTCTATTTTACTGTCTTTACCTTTCTGTTGAAACATATTAGGCAGCTTGGTTCATTTAGGTAAAAGTAAAGTAAAGTGATAATACAATTCTAGATCGTGCAATTATGAGATGAAGTTAAGGAATCTGATACTCTCATTGCCACTGCCACCAAATTAGACCTGGATGAAACAGATTCACCCGTTGAACAAAAGTTGTATAGAGGGATCATTGGGCCTCTCTTATCTAATTGCAAGTAGACATGATACTATTTTTAGTGTCGGATTGTGCATCACGTTTCAAGAAAATCCTAAGGAATCTCATCTTAAATATGTCAAAAGAATTTTCAGGCATCTCAAGGGAACCACTGATTATGCTAGTTATTTGGTTGACAATTTCAATCAGGCATCTCAAGGGAACCACGACTTTGGTATTCAAAAGGAAACAATTTCAATCTTGTAAGATATGCAGATGTTGATTATGCTAGATATTTGGTTGAAAGAAAAAGCACCACACGTATTGCACAGTTTCTTGGAACGTGTTTGATTTCCTCGTCTACTAAAAAACAAAAATCTATTGCATTCGTCTACGCTAAGATTGAATACATGGCAGCGGGATCATGCCATGCACAATTACTTTGGATCAAACAACAATGGCTGGATTTTGGTATAGATGTTGGTTGTGTTCCCATCTTATTTAATAATACTAGTGCAATAAATATTGAAAAAAATCCTACGCAACATAAAACAATCAAATATATTGATATTCGGCATCATTTTCTTCTTGATAATGTTAAAAGAGGTCATATTTCAATTATGTTTTGTTCTATTGAGGACCAAATTGTTGATATTCTTACCAAAGCACTAAGCAGATAATAGTTAGAAATAAATAGGCTAGACTTTGGGATGATTAAGATTGCATTAGCGCAAAGATAATCATGAAATTATTGTTGGAATGTATGTGTCCACGAACTATGATAGGACCATGTCCTTGAGACAATTTATGATACTCAAAAGTAAATACAAGAAATAAAAACACACAATACTTTATGTGGAAACCTCCTTGCTCAAGGAAGTAAAACCACGACCTGTCTCACATAACTTTTTAATTTTTTTTACTAATCTTCTCAAGAAAAAGTAAAACACAGTTTACACCACAACGAGAGATTAACCTCCTAATCTCAAAACGAAGTAATACCACCTATTACTTAACCAGCCAAAGCAATGCCTACATTGCCCACTATACTAATCCTGACTAATTAATATAGTCTTTTACAGTAAGACACAAAGTTACTCCTAAGTATGTTCTTAAAAAGATTCAGACAAGTTTTGAAAAGTTTCTATCAATGTGAAACGAATCCTATGAGTTAGGCACAAATACAAGCAATCAAAATAACAACAGGTTCAGGAAGAAAATCGTCAGTCTATGAGGTCCCTTGTTGTTCTGTTTAAGCTTGAATTTTCTCTATTTGAATGAATGAATCGATTTGTTGTTTGTAATGTTAAATATATCAATCATAAAGAAGTGTTAACCGTTGGACAAACAACCTCGTCCATTCTGATTGGTGTGGTACACTCATAACCTCACCAACCTCTGATGCAATAGCTTTCCAGTTGTATAGCACATGGACCTGGATAAGCACACTCTGCAGAGGACCGGGTCCATGCATTTGTGAGGAGATCATCAAAACATCTGGGAACAATAAGACTTATCATTTCCCCATTTTTCGATGATGACAAACAAACTGCCTCACATGATTTTAACATTCATTCAAAATTCATCAGTTCCCTCTATCAATAGTATTCCCCCTGTTTTAGTTCCCCCTTTCGGTTATAGTTCCCTTTTTCACTAAATTCTGATTTCACAATAGTTTACAATCATCCCCCTTTTGACATCATTGAAAATGAGTAGCAATAAACAAATGCGAGATGCATGCAAAAAATTAGGAATTCAGAGCCATAGGACACACAGTACATGCACAAGTAAGCCAAAATAGAGAAGATAAAAGAATATGAGATAGGTCAAAAGAGATAATATCATTAGATCACTTATGCTGACCACAGAAATCAGTCGAACCAGTACACTTTGCCACTATAGTACAACCAGGGAAAAAGACAACAAGGACAGACTTGAGAAGTAGGACAGGAGACTCATTTATGACGGAGGGGGATTAGGAGTGAAGGACTTCAATAACAGAGTCATGCATTCTTTTGCATCAGCATGAGCCTGAATGATATGTTTGTTAAGAGACTGAACTTCCTCACTGAGTGAGGCATTTGTCTTCAGTAGCTGTGCATTTTTATCTCTCAACCTTTCTACTTTCTCCTTATCCACAGAACTGGTACCAAGTCCCTTACAGATAGTCTGTTGCATCTGAGCCTTGAGTTGTGCAATCTCAACCTCCTTTGTCTTCAAGGTTACAGTAAGATCATTCAGCTCCCGCTTGAGAGATGATTGTTGCTCAAGAAGATCAGACACATATGACTTATCTTTAACCTTTCCCTCAGCACATTCACATTCCAAGAGAGTGGTAAGGGAAAACATCTGCTTGACAATACCATGTACTCCTCTTCCAAGAGGTACTTCAAAGTGGTTGAACAAATGATTCAACAGATATCCATATGGTATGCCATGTTTGGCATTCTTCCAAGTCATCACCCTGTGCATGTGTTCAAGCATGATTGGAGGAAGATTGATGGTTTCCAATTCATCCAATTGTTCTATGAGGAACAAATCAGTAGCAGATGTTACATTTCTCTTCTGACTCCATAGCACCAAGACCTTGTTGATGAACTCAAACATCAAATGATACTCTCCTCTTAGGAATTTCTTAGACAAGCCAGCACGTTTTATGTCCCCACGCTTGGTAGCCCATTCAGTAAACTCACTAGAAGATTTGCAGCCATCAATAGAACTGATCCCTTTAGATGGGACACCCAAAATGATTCCCAAACTCTCTTCATTCAGATAAATTTTGACCTTTTTAACTATCATCTGGATCCCTCCATCATCGAGAAGCTCCATCTTGTAGAAGAATTCCCTCACTTCATGCTCATGCAGATAAGGTGTTGGAGATTCAAAAAGGTGTTCCCAATTTTGTAATAACACAGAATCGAAAAGAGTAGACATACCATGTTTTGTAAAAATTTCCGGATCAAACATCCTCCCTGGTTAACACTTTTTCCTCCACTGGCTTCTGAACAGAAAGGTCTGGTCCCTTTATAGGTTTTGGTTTCACAAGAGCCTTATTATTCACCTTGTCCTTCTTCACCGGTGATTTCCTCACTAACTTAGGACCCCTTTTAGCTTTGACCCATTCAACTTTTGCCTCCTTCCTCCATTTAGCCACAGCTCTAACAATATCATCAGACTCTGTCTCACTTGAGCCTGCATGGAGAGGTATTGAGGTAGGTTCCTCAGCAAGCACATGGCCATCCCTTCTTCATCTCCGGTTTCTTTATGTTTGGACTTCATTTGCCACCAAGGAATCTCCCATTAATTTTTAAGTCTCACATCTGGTCACATATCTTCATTTTCCTCCTCCTTTGGTCGGAGAATCTACCATTTTTCCTTTTCCTTTTTTTTTCTTTTCCTTTCTGACTTAGTAGGCTCATCGTCAAGTTTAGCCTCAGGCACAACATCAACTGCTCCCAAATCTAAAACTTTCATATTCACAACATTAGCCCTTCGAACCCCTTTTCTATGCCAGACTAAAGGTGTTTCTTCTTCCTCCTCCTTCTTACTATCAACATCAAATGCTTTAGGAGTTTGGTCGAACATAGGTTGAGCACTGTGAGGGACCTATTTCGGTGATCTCAACTCTTGTTCCGACAGAGTTGGTTGAATGTCTCCTTTGAGAGAGGCCAACCTTTGGATTGCCACTAATTCCTTTACAGCTACTAGAATATTGGACTCTATACCCTTGCCCTCAGGCAAGTCCTTTTTAAATAGCCACTCAAACATGGTAGATGACATAGGCCTAGATGCAACTTCTCAATCTTCAGAATATGTCTCAAGAGTGGGCTTCACAACTGATTTAGCCTTGCAATTTTGGGACTCTTTGCCGGATAGAACTAAAGTTGGAGAACAAGGCAATATTTTCCCAGAGTTGAGTACAAGACACGCCACCACTTCACTATGGGGTGTGACAGATTCAGCCATCTCACCAACCCCACAGAATGGTGTGGATAGAGATTCTTCTGGGGGAGGAATTGAGAGATTGAATGAACTGGGATTTTTAATTTCTTGAGAGAGGGAGTTTCGTAGGAGAAGAAGAGTTAGACATTTTTGTTGAGATGAGGAGAGGAAGATTGGAAGAACGATGAGAGAATTCAAAGGAGAACAGGAAGAATTTGTGATTTTTGGGTTCTCTCAAAAGGTTGTATTTAATAAGGTATCGGGTCCCTGAATAGTAGCGACTCTTATTTTTAAAGTGAAAAGACGTCTAAAACTGACACCATAAATGGGAAGAAGATATGTGGTAGTGACCGTTGACAGAAAATTGTGTGGCAAAAAGTGAAACTAACCAGGTCCCTCTCTATAGATAGCCTTGCCTGTATGATTAGATCTTCCCTTTAGCCAACATGCCATGAGTGTGTACCTGCAGTAAGGTACCAGATGTGAATTCACAAACGATAAGCAATACAACTTATAGATACCTTCCCTCCCTAACATAGTCAAATGAGAGGTTTCATGTAAGCTTCTCATGGAATCAGGTGATCTTGTGCAATCCCAGCTTCAGTCTGTTCTTGATGATTTTTTCTTTGCTCAATGCCTTGGTAGAAATATCAGCCACTTGATCTTCAGTTTTGTAGTATCTCATCACCACATTGCTCTTACATTGTCTGTAAGAAAGTGGTGTCTCGCATCTATGTGTTTGGTCCTCTTATGCTAGACAGGATTCTTGGCCATGTTCATTGCACTTGTACTGTCGCATATTAGAGGAATAGTATATGTGAGAACACCAAAGTCTTCGAGCTACTGCTTGATCCACAAAAGTTGAGCACAACCTGATGCAGCATCCACATATTCTGCCTCGGTAGTTGATAAAGCCACCGAGTTTTGCTTCTTGGTGCCCCATGAAATCAGCGATGACCCTAAGAAATGCGCCATGCCAAAAGTGCTTTTTCGATCAACAAGAAAACCTGCATAGTCAGCATCAACATATCCAATTAAGTCAAACGAATCACCAGAAGGATAGAAGAGGACCAGGTCTTGTGTTCCCTTTCAATATCTTAGTATTCGCTTGGCTGCCTTTAAGTGTGATTCCCTTGGAGCTGTTTGGAACCTGGCACACATCCCTACACTGAAGACTATGTCTGGCCTACTCACTGTGAGATAGAGAAGTGACCAGATGATTCCTCTGTACATGGTCTGATTCACATCAATCCCTTCTTCATCCATATCAAGTTTGATGCTTGTGCTCATGAGAGTGTCAAAAAATTTTGCCTCGAGCATGCTGAATTTTTTGTGCAACTTTTTTATGTACTTCTCTTGGCACATTGATGTGCCCTAAGGCGACTGTTTGATTTATAGCCCCAAGAAGAATGTAAACTCCCCCATCATGCTCATTTCAAATTCGCTACTCATCAAGGCTGCAAACTTTTTGCATAGTGAATCTTAAGTAGCTCCAAAAATAATATCATCTACCTGCACAATCAACAGCTCCTTACTTTTGGACTTTAAGAACAAAGTATTATCAATTTTTCCTCTCTTAAAACCATTTGCCAAAAGGAATTTTGACAGGCGCTCATACCAAGCTCTAGGATCTTGCTTTAGACCATACAAAGCTTTATCCAATATTAGAACATGGTTTGGCAGATCAACATCTTCAAAGCCTGGAGGTTGTTTCACATACACCTCATCTTTCAGCTACCCATTCAAGAAGGCACTTTTAACGTCCATTTTAAAATGTTTGCACTCCATGTAGGCAGCAAAAGCTATTAAAATTCTTATGGCTTCCATTCTGGCTACAGGAGAAAAGGTTTCATCGTAATCAATCCCTTCCTCTTGATTATACCCATGTACCACTAGTCTTGTTTCTGGTGATGGTTCCATGCTCATCAAGCTTGTTTATGAAAACCAATCCAGTCCCAATAATGGTCATGTTGAGAGGTTTGGGGACCAAGTTCCATACTTTGCTCCTTTCAAACTGATGAAGTTATTCCTGCATTGATGTTACCCAGTCAGCATCATTTAAGGCCTCTTTGATATTCTTGGGCTCAATGGTGGATATGAAAGCTGAATATACAACTAGATTTCTTGTTTTGGATCTAGTTTATATTCCATAGTCAAGTTGAGAGACAAGATTGTCCAGAGGATGAGAAGGTTCATGTTTCCATCCAGACTTTCTTGATATCTCCTCCTCAAGATCAACAGCCGATTCATCTTCTTCAGGCTCTTTGTTCAGAGAGTTTATCTCTTGAGTTGTACCAGAGGGACTAGGTTCCTATGTAAGGTTTGCACTGTTTTCTTCATTTGACATTTGTTCAGCTGCAGGATTTTGGATTACCTTGTCTTGTTGGCCCTCCATAAGTTCTTCCTGTTCAATTTCTTCATTATGTTTAGCATTGATCAGATCATCAGATCCATCAAAAATCACATGTACACTTTCTTTAACACACACAGTTCTTTTGTTGAAAACTTTGTATCACCCCTTGATCACTCATGGCATCAAACTTGCCAAGGTCGTACTTTCCATTGTTCAATACAAAATACTTACACCCAAAAACCTTCAGGTGGCTCAGTGATAGTTTTCTTTCATTCGGTAGCTCATAAGGTGTCTTCTTGATCACTGACCTGATGAGGCATTTGTTTGTAACATAGCAGGTTGTGTTGACTGCTTCTGCCCAAAAGTTCATTACAAGTCCTGAGTCAATTAGCATGGTTCTAACAATATTCACCAAGGTTCTGTTCTTTCTTTCCACAACCCCATTTTGCTGAGGCGTTCTGGGAGTAGAAAAATTGTGATGAATCTCATTGTCAGCACAGAAGCCTTTGACTTTGGCATTCTCAAACTCTGTGCAGTGATCTGATCTGATACTTGTGATCTTGCAGTTTACTTTCAGCTGCATTGCTTTTGCAAAAGTGATTAGTACGCCAGAAGTTTCATCCTTGGTCCGCAAGAACATGTTCCATGTGAATCTCGAGAAATCATCAACAATCACTAAAATGTACCTCTTACCTCATCTGCTCTAAATTCTAACAGGTCCACACAAATCCATGTGAAGATGTTCCAGATGTATTATTGTGTTGATGCCTTTCTTTGGCTAAAATGATGATCTCGTTTATTTCCCCCTAACACAGGCATCACAGACCCGTTGTCAGAAAACTTCAGCTTCGGGAGTCCACAAACCAGGTCCTCTGCAACAAGCTTGTTCAGGAAAGATGAGCTCACATGCCCCAGTCGTCTTTGCCATAAATTTGCATTGTCAGTCTGAACACTTAGACATGTGAGACTGTCCCCATCTATTGATTCATGATATGCGACACACATATTTTTTACTCTCTTGGCAGACATAACAACTTTGTTAGTAACACAGTTAGTAACTATGCACTTGTCAGACAAAAAATTAACTTCATTTCGCTTATTGCAGATTTAATATACACTTAGCAAATTATATTTCAATCCATTCACATAGTGAACATTGTCTATGGAATGTTCTGTTGATCTTCCAATTCTCCCAATTCCCAGAATGAATCCTTTTTTCCCATCGCCAAACGACACATCACTGTCCTGGTGTGCTTCCAAAGAGAAGAAGTTTCGAGTATCTCCAGTCATATTCTTCGAGCAGCCACTGTCCATGTACCAGCATTGACTTCTTCCTCTCTTCTGCACAAGAATTACTTATTAGACTTACGAACCCACTTGAGATGGAGTTCCCAAAAACTGTCAAATGGCTTAGTGAGAAACCTTCATGTCCATAGGGCAGGGTATTCTTGCTAAAATGGTAGTTGGGACCAGGTGACTTTATATTTTCTACCTTTCTTTTTCCTGAGTTAAGGAAGTTCTCCTGACTTTATTTTACCCTTTTTAAAGACTCACAGTATTTCTTCAGATGACCAATTCTTCCACAATGGGTACACAGAAGATTGTCAGAGACAGAGACATATTTATTGTGAGGGTTGTAGGGAGGTTCTATCTTTCTACACCCTAAGCCTTTTTCTATTGTTGAACTTTTGATTAGCTAGATTTGACAGAATCTTAGACGAATCAGTCCATTTAAGGGAATGGTTTAGCTCTTCTTTGATTCGACTTAAGTCTCTCATTAGTTGAGAATTCTTTTCAAGAGAAGCAGCTATTTTAGACTATGATATCTTCACCCTCTCTTCTAATTCATGTTCAAAGCTACTGAGTTTATGTTTTCCACCTTCCGAGGTACAAGGTTCCTCATTAGGCAGTAAATTCTCAGTTTCTAGAATACTCACCATAATGTTCATTTCAGACATTTGAGACACAAGGGGAGTTTTCTCACTCTCACAGTTACTTAGATTTTCACTTTACATGGCATTTTCATTTTTTATTTCATCTATAGAATCAATAAGAACTGCAGCAAGTTTTCTCAATCTCCTAATAGACAAAGTGTCTAAGTCACTTTTAAGATAAAAAAAGAGTTACTTCATCTTTTTCATACTCGTCATCAGATTTTTCCATGAGAGAGAATATGGAGTTGAAAATAGTTTCTTCATTGTTCACTACCAACATGGAAATATCTTCATGACTTTCCTCCTGCTCAGAATTGCTCGAGGCATTACCCCATACTGCAAAGGCTTTCTTTACAATTTGATCAGCATGAGCCTTCCTTCGTCGTGGTTTGAATTCTTCAGCTTCTTGCTTCTGGCTCTAGCAATCTCTGATGAAGTGGTCGGGCTTTCCATATTTGTGAAACAGATCACTTTATGTAGCCACCCTGCTGGTGGTTCCTTTCTTATGGTATCCTCCATGCTTCTTGATTATCTTCTGGAACCTCCTAGTAGATAAGTCATTCCGTCCTCATCCTGAGATCCATCACTCTAGGTTGTCTTCAATGCAATATATTTCTCCTTTCTTGCCTCATTTACTGATGAACCCTGCTGCCTGTTCAGCTCGTATGTATGCAAATTTCCAATCAGATCATCCATGGTAAGGACTTTTAAATCTCTTGCCTCAGTGATAACATTCACTTTACTTTCCCAAGACTTGGGAAGAACCCTGAGAATTTTTCGAACTTGTTTGCTCGGGTGAATGGGTTCACCTAGGCATCTTAGTTCATTTTTGATAGACGTGAACCTTGTATGCATCTCGTGAATAGTTTCGTTTTCCTTCATGCTAAAGTTCTCCTACTGAGTTGTCAATATGTCGACTTTAGATTCTTTGACTTGGCTGGTTCCTTCGTGGGCTGTTTTTAAACAGCCCCAAATTTCTTTTGCAGTCTCGCAGGTTGACATCCTGTTGTACTCATCCGGACCAATACCACATACCACAAACTTTTTGGCTTTGTAGTTCTTCTCAATTTTCTTCCGGTCAGCCTCATCATATTCCTTCCTGGTTTTCGCAATTATTTTCGTAAGTTCTCCTTCTTTAACATCTTTGGAGGGAATATAAGGTCCATCAAGAATTACGTCTCACGGCTCACTATCTTCTCAATTGATGTAGTCATGCATGTGTGTCTTCCACCATCCATAGAATTTTCCGTTGAAACGGGGTGGACGGGTGGTAGACTGTCCTTTCTTTAGACTCTGTGGAGTAACCATTCCTTTAGGATCTTTCTCTTCTTGGTGTTAACAAATTAGAGAAGTCAAACTCTGATACCACTTGTCGGAATGTATGCGTCCACTACCTATGATAGGACCAGGTCCTTGAGATAATTTATGATACTCAAAAGTAAATACAGGAAGTAAAAACACACAATACTTTACGTGGAAACCTACTTGCTCAAGGGAGTAAAACCATGACTTGTCTCACAGAACTTTTCAAAATGGTTTTACTAATTTTCTCAAGCAAAAGTAAAACACAGTTTACACCACAAAAAGAGATTAACCTCCTAATCTTAAAACTAATAAGTAATGCCACCTATTACTTAACGATCCAAAGCAATGCCTGCATTGCCCACTATACTAATACTGACTGATTAATATAGACTTTTACAGTAACACACAAAGTTACTCCTAACTATGTTCTTACAAAGATTCACACAAGTTTTGAAACGTTTCTATCAATGTAAAACGAATCCTACGAGTTAGGAACAAATACAAGCAATCAAAATAATAATAGGTTCAGGAAGTAAATCGTCAGTCTATGAGGTCCCTTGTTGTTTTGTTGAAGTTTGAATTTTCTTTCTTTGAATGAATGAATCGATTTGTTGTTAGTAATGTTGAATATATCAATCATAAAGAAATATTAACCGTTGGACAAACAACCTCGTCCATTATGATTGGTGTGGTACACTAACGACCTAACCAACTTTTGACGCAACAGCTTTCTAGTTGTATAGCACATGAACCTGGACGAGCACATGTTGCAGAGGATTAGGTCCCTACATTTGTGAGAAGATCATCAAAACATCTGGGAACAGTAAGACTTATCAATTAATACATTAAGGTATGTTCAGCTAAACTCTAGAGTAGTAATTGATTATAGTGAACCATCTAAGCTGACATGTTTCTCTTTCTTTTTTTTACTCTTCGCTCAAACCGTTAAAATTGCCAAAGAGTATGTTCCCATAAAGATACACACCACCGCATCACCCCATCAACTTCACTCCATCATTACCACTCTCTATCACACACTTCCTCTACCCAAACCTCTCGATAAAACAGTTCCACACCTGACTCCCTTCAGATTTTCTACCTTTGTCTTCTTGAATATTCTTGAAATTCTAGAAAAGATCTCTACAGATGGAATTATCTTCATCCTCTTCCCAAAATACTTCAGTTGAGTTCGACGCATCAAAATCTCATGAACTAGTTTTACACGAAACTACCAATCCATTCTCCGCTATTCCTCCATCAATACCCTTCAAGCTTATCTGATTTTTCTATGTCGAATGCTTTCAAGAACTAGTTCTCTGATATACCAAAAATCCTCCCTTCTCCCAAAATCCCTCCTCTGAAGGTCTAGATATTATCCCACTATCCACAGGCTCGAATGATGATGTCCCTCTTGTGAAATTGACCCTTAAAGAGATTCATACCCAATTGAGAAAATCTTCTAGAGTCCCCATTGAGTTTCTTGATGCCAACTCCTCCCCTGAACCAGTTCCTTCTTCTGTTCCCACCTAAGTTCCTCATGCTAGGAATCATAAGTGTCAAGAGGATAATACTTTTCAATAGGCACTTCAACTAAGCAAGAAGAAGAAAATCTCATTTGTCTCTCCTCTACCAACATCACCCTCCTCCCATCTAGGTCTTTTGCTCAATCGTATACGATGGTCCGTAGTATGAATAAAACATTATCTTTAAAAAATCTCAATTTCTTCCAACTCCTATGCCTAAACCATCTTCTAAGAAAACCTCCTCTACCACCTCCAAACCTTCATCCAAAACTCGTTCCAGTGCTAGTCCTTCAAAATGGGTTGCCCAGCCTGTTTCATCAAAGGACTGTTATTCTAACGCTATAGTGGATGAAACTAAAGATATTGATACCTCTGACCCTGATCTCCTGAGCGTTATTCACTTCCAAAAATGATCCTTCATTCGACGTAGAGTTATAACTGGCTTTCGGGGTCCCCAAATTGAGAATTTACTAGCCAAATTGGAAGTACAAAGCTGGACAAAATTGGTTTTACAAGGAAATGTTTAGTGGCGGTTTGCAAGAACCTAAGATGTTTGAGTTTTATAAAAGGCAAGTTGCATAGGGTCCTCTCTTCTCCACAATTGTTCGCAGGGTACCAATTCTCCTAATGGCTAATGTTATTTCTTGAATTATTCATATTCCAAATGGGGGTGGGATCACTCTATTAAGAATGAATGACCATCCATACGATAAAATAGCCTCCGCCCTTGACATCTCTAGGAAATTCTTAGGCGTTCCCAATTATATCGGCATAGGCAGGTCCTAAAGAAGGAAATGTCTCCCTTAAATCAATTTTATTTTGATATGGATCATAAGGTGATGGTTCCGAGAAAGGAGAGGAGGATTAAGGCTAGCTATCTAGTTTAGACATTGATAGAACTGTTGGATATTGAGGTAAAAACCAACCTTACAAGCTTTATCATTCGACGTATGCAACAAATTCTTGTTCACAACAAAAATGGTCATGATCCTTCCTATGGGTTCTGACATGCCTCTATCTTTTAATATTACTCTATTTCAGTTCACTTTTGGACTCTGCAAACCACCAAACACGTTTGGGTAGAGGAAACTGTGCTGCCTTACCTATTCTATGTGCCAGGCCGATACCCCTCTTCAAAGGTTGTAGGTTGCCTTAGATGCCCAAGACTGCTGAATTGGAAACTGCTTGCATGGCACATGAGCATGAAAATAGGTCCTTGAAACAAGGATTACTGAATTAGAAGCCATTGTTGCTATGGAAAGGGCTTAGCATGTTGAGACCATATGTCGAATGACCCTATTGCTTCCCTCTTTTTCACCCCCCCCTAGTTTCCTTTTCTTGCTTTGTTCTCGTCCTATCTTTTGTTTATTCACAATTGTTTTATGCTCTGATGGTCTTTTTTGTCTTGCTATAATGATGATCTACTCTAACTATTTTTTCATGACATATCTACCTATTTAAATGAAATGGTCTTGTTTTTTCCTTCAGTAATAACTCTTGCTCTTGTTCAATTTAATGTGCTTACATGTAATTCCAAGTCAAATTTTGATTTTCTTGGTGATTTACTAGTGGCCATGAATTGGTTATAACATTCTCTTTGGTCTAATTAATTAATGGGTGTTCTTTTCAATGATGTAATAAGGGGGAAGAATGGGTTGGGGAATATTTATGACCCACTCACTAACCCGTTTCATCTTAGTGTTTCAATGCTTAAATTCTTATAGGTATATATATATCATGAATGCACAAAAATAAATATGTCATCATAAAAAAGGGGAATTTGTTGGGATATTGAGGTTTTTATGAGAGGATAAATTCACGATGAAACATGTCAGTTCGCATGACCTAGAGGTATAAATGAACTGAGCTGAAAATATCCAAGAACAGTGCACAAAATAAGTATAGATAAGCGTGCAACAAATCAAGGAGTGGATAACATTTATAAGATAAATCACAAGAGGTCTAAGTAGAAAGATGAAGTTCAACAACAACACTGATAATGAAACAAGTATGATGAAAGGAGGAGTCCAACTCAAAGTAGAACTCAAAGACAAAATAGTTTGAGTCACAGAAGACCTTGATTGCCGACTAGGAGTCGGCCTGAAGTAAAACTTTGTTAGCTGATGTGTTTAAATAGAGGAGAAGAGTCTATGAAGATTCACACATTTATAGAGCAACAAGGTAATTGGCATATTGACTTTTCTGAGATGCTACTGAACTTTAAAGTTACAGTTTGAAGAACTAGATCCTAATACAGAGTTGATGTTCTAAGAAGTTTTTCTTTGTGTTTGAGCTTTGATGTACTGTTAGTTAAGTGAATTATAAAGTAAATTAGTACTATAGTCTTCATGTTGTGGGCAATTTGAAGACTTGATAACATACAACTTGGAGGGTAGTGCTAGTGTAGGGATTATTTGATTATTCTTTAGGTCACATAGTCTTGTAATCAACTTTTTGGTAAGGTTCACTGGTTTCTAGTTTAATTGAGAGTAAATTCGTTGGGGAACAAGTCATGGTTTTTACAGCTTTAGAGCCAGATATTTTCACGTAAAATATTGTGTTCTTACTTTACTATATTTACTTTTCAGTTGAAATACGTTAGGCAACTTGGTTCATTTAGGTAAAAGTGAAATTAAGTTATTCAATTCCAGTAACTCTTTAGACTGTACTTCTTACAACCTTTGAATTGTTCGTGTGTGTTGTCTCAATTTGATTCCATTTCTATATAATAGTTCTGATTTAATCTTAGATTAAACATTCGTTCTTTATATGTATATATGATTCTTCTTCCTTGTAATGACAGTTCTTGAAAATTGTTGTATTTTAAAGTACCTGCAAAATTAAAGACTTTATTAATAGAAATAAAAGACTTTTTGAATAACAAAATCATTTTAGATACCTCTACGCGTGATGATCATTACAATACTAACTATGACAATAAGTATAAAAAAATGAAAATCATCAACGGGGGCAGGCCTACCATATTAGGAGGTGGTGCACTTGCTCTTCTACTCTTCTATTCTCATAAATCATTAAATCGGGAGCTTTATCTACAATTGAATTCAATATACTCTCAACGATTTTATTTACAATTGAGTTCAAGACAACATTTTTGTTGCCACTGATGAATATAGGGTATGATTCCCTTATTACGTACTCTTTATTTCCATTGATGGGAGGGGTAAAGGGTGTGAATCCCCTATATTTTTATTGTTTTCAAAATAAAAAGTCGTGTTGAGCTCAGCTCTGAATAGATGGTGTACTTTTGTTATACTATAGTATACCAAATTAATTATATTCAATCATATAGAAGTTTGTACTTTACTATCATAATCATTTAGTTAATAAGAGTTTTACGTCAAACTTTGTCTCTAGTAATTGACGTTAAAAAGATAGTGACACCCCGCTGTGCTCAAATTTTGAGTCTACCTCTGAGAATTGTCACTTATAATCGTCACAGTCATTTCTCAATTGTTTCTTTCGTTTTCAATTAAAGTAAAAAATTATTTTGAACAAAAACAGAACACTCTATATATACTCATGCATCATATGAAGGTTTAAATACATGTGAAACATTTTACTAAACTCAACAAACTGAGTATTATGTACTCATTTCGTTCACTTTTATTTGTTCATCATATAATAATTTTTTACTTTTATTTGTTTATTTTAGCATACAAGAGAAAGACATTTTTTTAAAAAAAATTTACCTTAACAATTACTATTCATTTTCCCAAATCATTCCTAAGTCTATTAAAACAATATATAAATTAATATGGATTATAGTAAAATATTCACGCCATTTATATCTTTTTAAAAAGAGTGCAAAGTTTATCAAGGGTAACTAAAAGTAATTGAGGAAGTATATAATTCAATTGGATTATTTTATATTGTTTAAATTAGATTTTCATTGTTATAAATTAAAGAACAATGATATAATAAACAACAAAAAAATCATCTTGAAAGTAATATGAATTTTGATTGTCTCGCTAACTATTCTGACACACTCACGTTAATAGTACTCTGTAGAAAAATCAAAGTAATTATTACTAATAGAAAGACATGAAAAATGTGAAGTGGTGAGCTCACATGAAGTGTATGACTAAACATTCACATGGATAGTTAGTGTATTATTGATGAGTATCTGTTATAAAAGCTCCAAACTAGAGGAAAACACTCAATCCTCAAAATCATGACAACTTCTCCTCCCAAATATTTACAAGAGGATAACCTAAGTGAAAAGTGTAAGAAATTACCCTCTATCCTACCAATAGAAAAAGTATGGGTTGGATCATATGTCTACAAATATCAAGGGTTTTGGATACCTCAAAAATTTCTTCAAAGTGTGATTGCATTTCAACAACAATTTCAAGCTAAAGATAGTGATATTATTCTTGTTAAAACTCCAAAATCAGGAATTACTTGGTTAAAATCACTTTTATTCGCTTTGGTAAATAGAGTGAAACATCCTGTTTTTGAACCTAATCACCCTTTACTTGTCAAGAACCCTCATGCTCTTCGTTCCATTCTTGGAGAATACACTCGATATGTATGGTCGGTCCTTGATTTTTCAACCTTCACTTCACCTAGACTCTTGGCAACTCATGTGTCCTTTGCTTCATTACCAAAATCAGTCCAAGACTCATAAACCAAACTTGTTTACTTATGTAGAAATCCTAGGGACACTTTTATTTCTATGTGGCATTTTGCAAACAATTTAAAATTTCATCACAAAGATGACAATTCCATTGATAAAATGTTTGATCATTTTTGTAAGGGGGTGAGCCTTTATGGTCCGTTTTGGGATCATGTATTGGATTATTGGAAACAAAGCATAAAAAGCCCTACAAAATACTTTTCTTAATGTATGTAGAAATTAAAAAGAAACCAAAAATTCAGCTTAAACGCTTGGCTGAATTCTTGGAATGTCCATTTTCTATAGAGGAAGAAAATCCTGGTGTGGTGGATGAGATATTGAAAATGTGTAGCTTTGAGAATATGAGCAATTTGGAGGTAAATAAAAATGGAAAGATTTTAACTGGAGAGGCATATACAATTTTCTTTCGTAGAGGAGAAATTGGAGATTGGAATAATTATTTTACTATAGAGATGAAAGACAAACTCAATCATATCATTGAAGAAAAGTTTCAAGGATCCGGATTAAAGTTTTTGTATGTTTGATTAGGCATTAATATGCTATAAAATGAAATTGTTTATTCAAAAATCAATGTTGAAGTAGTTTTGTTTGAGAGTAATGTAACAAGAACATAGAAGAGAAGTTCTATTGTTCTAATACTATTTTAATTGATCATTACTCAAATTTATTCCAAATTTAGTATTAAATTCATATTTCTTTATTTTGTCACAAGAAATGACGTTTTGTTAGTACTACAGTAGTGTCAATCAGGTTGGAGGCATTTGGTTTTATTTTTTTTATTTCGAGATTATTTAAGTCCACAAGTATTCTTATAAGTGCCAAATGAAAAATTTAGGACTCAAACTTTATATATAATTCATTAAAATGATGTAGATATTTCTATGAGTTGTTGGGAAAGGCAAGGCACTAACAAGAATGCCCGACAAGATAACAGCAGAATAATACTCAAGTCTAACTTGCCCTTTCAATTTGAACCAAGAGAAGACAAACCAAATCAATCAATACGAAAAATGTACAGCAAGTATATCAACCAAACTAAAGCAATAAGACAAAAATAAACCAATCACACAAGACACGGAGATTTACGTGGAAAACCCTTCGATGTGAAGAGTAAAAAATCACAAGGACCAAAAGTTCCACTATAAACACCAAGATTTACAAAATTGTTCTCCAAAATTGGCCCCAAAACAAGCGCCAAACAATGAGTAACAACAAAACAAGATTGCACCAAAACTAGAGAATTAAAGGAGAGATTTCATCCAAAAATGAGCTACTATTCACGCCCCAAAGCCAGAAGCTACAGACCTCCAAATTTGATATCCACCATTGAATTGCAAGAACCAGATGCTAAGAATTCCCAGTAAAATGTTGAGCACGATCCAACGGTTAATGTAGCGGCAAACTCTATTTGAAGCAAACTGCCTGAGCAAAAAAATTTCTGAAGCAAAAACAGGATTTTTCTCTCTTTCTCTCAATCTCTAAAACGGATCTCTCTTGATTTTTCTCTCTTGTGTTTCTGAAAATAAGACCAAATAAGCCTTATATATGCCACATAAATTGGGGTTATGGGCTAAAGTGGGTCGGTCCTAATAAGAGTTTTATTTATCTGCATAGGAAGGGTAAAAAAGATCCTAAACCCAGCAATTCTCCCCCTCACAACTTTGTTGAGAGACCGCCATCCCGACAATCATGCAACAATCCCCAAACTTCCCTCTTGGCAAAGCATTAGTCATCATGTCGGAACCATTATCATTGGTATGGATCTTTTCAAGTTCAAGCAACTTAGAATCCAACACATCTCGAATCCAATAATACCTTACATCAATGTGTTTAGACCGATCATGAAATGTAGAATTCTTGCCAAAATGACTATCACTTTGACTGTCGCAGTAAAGCACATATCTCTCTTGAGCACAACCAAGTTCCCCCAAAAATCCCTTCATCCAGATCAACTATTTGCAAGCTTCAACAGAAGCAATAAGCTCAGCCTATGTAGTAGATAAAGCAACACATTTTTGCAACCTAGATTGCCAAGACACAGCTCCTCCTGCAAAAGTAATCAAGTAGCCTAAAGTAGACTTATGAGTATCAACATCACCAGCCATGTCTGAATCAGTGTAATCACAAAGAATAGGCTTCCATGTAACAAAACACAAACTCAAACTAGAAGTGCCACAAAGATATCTCATAATCTACTTTACAGCATTCCAATGCTCTCTTCCCGGATTAGAAAGAAAACGTCTAACAATACTAACAGCTTGAGCAATATATGGTCTTGTACATACCATTGCATACATCAAACTACCAACAACTAAAGCATATGGAACTTTCTTCATATCTTCGTTCTCACCATCACTGGAAGGACAATGTCTATGACTCAATTTGAAGTGCATAGCTAAAGGTGTATTGACAACCTTAGCTTTGTCCATGTTGAATCTACGAAGTACTTTCTGAATATACTTCTTTTGTGAAAACCACAACTTCTTGGCATCTCTAGCACGGACAATCTGCATGCCAAGAATCTGTCTTGCTGGTCCTAAGTCTTTCATAGCAAAAGACTTATTCAACTATTGCTTCAATTCTTTAATCCTGCAAGCATTATGACCAACAACAAGCATGTCATCAACATAAAGCAAAATGATAATAAAGTCACCATCAGATAATTTTTGCACAGAAATACAATGGTCTGAAGAAGTCTTCTTGAAGCTCTGTTGACTCATAAAAGAACCAAGCTTCCTGTACCATTGCCTGGGAGCTTGTTGTAAACCATACAAACTCTTCTTCAATTTGCATACATAATTCTCTTTTCCCTTGACTTCAAAGCCTTCCGGCTACTCCATATAAATTTCTTCATCCAAGTCACCATGGAGAAAAACAATTTTAACATCCATCTATTCAACTTCCAAGTCCAGACATGCAACCAAGCCTAGAACAACCCGAATGGATGACATCTTCACAACTGGAGAGAATATCTCATCAAAATCAATTCCCTTTTTTCTGGTTAAAACCCTTCACAACTAATCTAGCCTTGTACCGTGGAACTGGTACCATCTTCATTTTTCACCCTAAAAACCCACATGTTTTTCAAAGCTTTTCGATCTTTAGGTAACATAACAAAATCGAAGGTATGATTATCATGTAGAGATTTCATTTCATCCTCCATAGCATCAAACCACTTTTCTTTTTCTTCACTTTCCATGGCCTCATCAAGACTCTTTGGTTCGCCCCCATCAGTCAAGAGTACATACTCATTGGAAGAATAACGAGATGAAGGTTTTTCTCTCTAGTAGATCTTCTGAGAGAACTCTATGAAGCATCAATAATAGTTGGTTGCTGACTAACCACATCATCTTGCACTAGAGCATCAACGGCATACTGGTCATTCTAAATATAATCACCATCTTCAATATCAACTTGATTTTCACTGGTGGAATAGTCAAAGGAACTGATCAACATCAACCAGGCTGTCACTACTCTAAGAATCAACTTTATCAACTTTTTTAAGATCTTCAATTGTTTGGTCTTCAAAGAACACAATATCACGGACGGCTTCTAACAAGTTTCTTCTCAACTGGATCAAAGAAACGATAGCCAAATTCATCCTCACCATAACCAACAAAGATACATTGCCTAGTTTTAACATCTAACTTTGACCTTTCATCCTTAGGAACATGCACAAAGGCTTTACACCCAAAAACTTTAAGATGATCATAAGAAACATTCTTACCAAACCAAACTCTGCCAGGAATATTACCATTCAAAGCAATAGTTGGAGATAAATTGATAACATAGGCAGCAGTATTAAGTGCTTCTAGCCAAAAAAATCTGGCAGCCTAGCATCTGAAAGCATACATCTAACCCTCTCAACAAGAGTTTTGTTCATCCTCTCCGCTAAACCATTTAGCTAAGGAGTCTTTGGAGGAATTTTTTTATGCCAAATACCCTGATCTCTGCAATATCTATCAAAAGGACCAATATACTCACCACCATTATCAGAACGGATGCATTTCAATTTCTTCCCCGTCTGTCGCTCAACCAAGGCCTGAACACTCTTGAACACATCAAGTACTTGATCCTAGGACTTCAAAGAGAATACCCAGAGTTTGTGAGAATAATCATCAATAAAAGTCACAAAATAAAGTGCACCAACATGAAACCTTAACTTAAAAGGACCACACAAATCAGAATGTACCAACTCCAGCAAATCAAGCTTTCTTGAAGGTTGATGACTATGAAGAGAAACTCTCTTCTGTTTACCTGCTAAGCAATGAAGACATTTGTTCAATTTTGCTTGTTTCACTCCAGAATGTAAATTCTTCTTAGTCAAATTGTTCATCCCCTTCTCGCTCATATTACTCAGTCTTCTATGACATAACAATAATGCAGTATCATTCTCCACCAAATCCACTAAGCCTCTAAAAATGGAGCCCTGAAAAATGTACAAGTTAGACAACTTGTCACCATGGGCTACAATCATCAAACCTCTAGTAAGCTTCCACTGGCCAGTACCAAGGGTATTAACATAACCCTCATCATCAAGGTATCCCATAGAAATCAAATTCAAGAGAACATCTGGAGCATGTTTGACATTATTGAGAACTAGTTGGGAACCATTGTTACTTTCCAAACAAACTGTCTCATTACCAAGAACTGCAACCTTATGATTATTACCCATTTTCAACATCCCAAAATTACCTGGAGTATAAGAAGAAAATAATTCCTTCCTGGCGTGATATGGGAAGCAGCACCAGAATCCACAAACCAACTAGACTCATCGAGAACAAGATTGACAACATTTTCATCACAAGAAACAAGAAGATCATCATTAGCAACAACAACAACATGATTTTCATTGTCACCTTCTTTCTTTTGTTGTCTCATATCTTTCTTGTACTTAAAACAATATTTATTGATATGCCTTTTCTTGTGGCAATAGAAACATGTAACATTATTGTATTTAGACTTTGACTTACCTCTACTTTTATCGTTGTCACTCTGAGCTCTGAACTTGTTTCTCCCCCTATCTTCAGTAACCTAAACATTGGAGTTTGAAGTAGAAGAAGCTGAGCCTTGAGATCTTCTTCTCATCTCTTTATTCAAGATACCACGCTTAGCATATTCCATGGTCACCACTGGGAGGAAAATTAGTCAAAGAAACTTGAAGAGTTTCAAAAGAGTCTGGCAGAGTATTAAGAAGCCATAGTCCCTCTATTTCTTCATCGAATTTTACATTCATTCCAGATAGTTGGTCAAGATCACCCTAAAAAATTATTAATAAGATCAGAAATAGGAGTGCCCACTTTAGACCTGATATTTATCAATTGTTTCAATAGAAACAACTTATTGTTGCCAGTCTTCGAAGCATAAAGCGTCTTGAGCTTGTCCCACAAACTTCTGGCATGTGTCTCATTCACAATGTGATTTTGAACATTATCTTCACCCCATTGTCTAGTATAGCCACAAACCTGCAAGTGCTCAAATTTCCATTCCTCATCTGTCATGGACTGGGGTTTATTAGAGATAAACACAGGTAAATGTATTTTCTTAACAAATAGAAGATCTTTCATCTTGCCTCTCCAAATATGATAGTTACTACCATTCAAACAAACCATCTTGCTCATGTTTGCCTCCATCATTCAAATCAATTATCAACAGTAACCAATGCTCTGATACCACTTTGTTGGGAAAGGCAGGGCACTAACAAGAATCCCCGATAGGATAATAGCGGAATAATACCCAAGTCTAACTTTCCCTTTCAATTTGAACCAAGAGAAGACAAACCAAATCAAGCAATATGAATAATGGACAGCAAGTATATCAACCAAACTAAAGTAATAAGACAAAAATAAAACAATCACACAAAACAAGGAGATTTACGTGGAAAACCCTTCTCGATGTGAAGAGTAAAAACCACAAGGACCAAAAGGTCTACTAGAAACACAAAAGAGAAAAATCAAGAGAGATCTGTTTTAGAGATTGAGAGAAAGAAAGAAAAATCCCATTTTTTCTTCAGGAAATTTTCTGCTCAGGTAGTCCGTTTCAAACAGAGTTTGCCGCTTCATTAACTGTTGAATCGTGCTCAAATTTGAACTGGGAGTTCTCAGAATCTTGTTCTTGCAATTCAACAGTGGAGATTGGATTTGGAGGTCTTTAGCCTCTAATTTTGGGGAGTGAACAGTAGCTCATTTTTGGGTGAAATTTCAACTTTTATTCTCTAGTTTGGGTGCAATCTTGATTTGTTGTTGCTCGTTGTTAGGCACTTGTTTTGTGGCCAATTTTGGAGAACAATTTTGTAAATCTTGGTGTTTATAGTGGAGCTTTTGGTCCTTGTGGTTTTTTACTCTTCACATCGAAGGGTTTTACACGTAAATCTCTGTGTCTTGTGTGATTGGTTTATTTTTGTGTTATTGCTTTAGTTTGGTTGATATACTTGTTGTCCATTCTTCGTATTGTTTGATTTGGTTTGTCTTCTCTTGGTTGAAATTGAAAGGGAAAGTTAGACTTGGGTATTATTCCGCTATTATCGTGACGGGCATTCATGTTAGTGCCTTGCTTTACCGTAAGAGGTAAGTCGTAGGAATTGACCTAAAAGTAGACCCCAATAACTCAACCTATGGACCACTAGGATGGTCCATAGAAAGATCCAGAGTCCGTAGGTGTGATCCGTATGGGCATTCCAACAAGTTTTTATTAAGGTTGTTTTGATCTTTCTATACCCAATAAACTCATAAACTATATCATTTTGGCCCTATAACTACCCCTATACCTTTTATTTTACCCTTCAAACAATTTCTATTCACTCAAACTCACTAATTCTCTCAAGGGCTCTCTTCTCCAAATTCTCTCCAAGGAGCTTAAAGGGAGATTTCTAGGGTTCTTCAAGTTCAAGGTTTCTTCTCCATTTTAGGTCATTGATTACCCAAGGTGTGTGGAAAATTGACCAATGGATCCCTTTTATCCATTGGGTTCCAAAAATAACTTCAACACTCAAATTTATTTCATCCAAAAATCTACAGTTTTATGTTATTCTCCATGGGTTCAATTTATTGTGATCCAATTACTTATATTCAATCTTATTATGCATGATTTAACACAATTACATGGTTTTTCATTTACTTCACATTAACCCATGCCAATTTATATTTTATGAACATGAATTATGATTATGAACTTATGAATTATGATTATGAATATATGAATGTTTTATGAAAGTAATGATTTATGACTAAACGATGCTTTTAAGAGAAAGTGTCAATGATTTGTGAATGTTTTTCTCCCATAAGAAGAAATCGTAGTTTATAAGCTTGTAAAGGAAGTTTCTAAATGAATGAAGTTATGAAATCATGGTTTTGAAAGAAGCTATTCTAATGTGAACTTATGATTGGATTGGTAGTCAGAATTGTTTCCTTTACAAGTATTTTGACTATGATATGAGTAATACTTTTAATATTCCATTGGAATTTTAGTTAGCACCGAGAGGACTTTGAGATGGAGGCTATCCCATTAGTAGAGGTTAGGTCTCTAGAAGCAATCTTTTTGTCCCAACTACATGCCTCCATAGGATTGTCTTAAATGACCTAGCT